>ML660781.1:5993475-6051778 GCA_007570785.1 Antilocapra americana
TCTCGCCTCACCTTCTCGGGGTGTCTCGCGAGAGGCCCTCCCCGCGGGGGAGGCTGGGGGATCCCGCGCGTGAGCATGGCCCGCCTGGAGCATCTGGGTCGCCCCTCGGCCGCCCGAGGCCCAGTGCTAGCATCCGTCCCCTTACCCCGCGAGCTCCTCAGGTCCCCACGGCGGGGTGTCAGGTGAAGAGCTCGGTTGGGGTGCTGTGGTCGGTAAGGGGGGCAGGCCCCTGTCCCCGCCTTGTTGGCGTGGGAGCGGGAGCGATTGCAGCGGGCTGGGCCGTGCGAAGGGGGCCGGCACTCTTGTCCAAAGAGGCCCCTCCGTCGTGAGGCCCTGTGCTTACCCACACCGCTGACCCGGGCTCCCACCACTTCCCTCTGTTGGCGGGAAAGGGAGGTGACGGGTGGGCGACTCGGCGCCCTGCATGAAAAAAGCCTTTTCTGGTGACACACAAGGGAGCCTTCAGGTGCCAGACTCCCCCAGCTGCCCGTTCCCCAGAATGCAAAGTGGCCGCTGTGGTGCCACCCCCTCCCCAAGACAGACAAAAGGAGAACACAGCACACTGAAACACGTGGGATGTAGCAAAAGCAGTGTTGAGAGGGAAATTTAATGCCTACACTAAAAAGGAAGAAAAATCTCAAGGCAACAACCTAACTCTATACCTTAAGGACCTAGGAAAAAGAGAGCTAACTAAACCCAAAGCTAGCAGAAGGAAGGAAATATAGGAATCAGAGATTAATGAAATAGAGATAGAATAACAGTAGAATCACAACAAAATTGACATATCTTTAGCTTGACTAAGGAAAAAAGAGTAGGGAAGACAAATTACTAAAATCAGAAACGAAAGAGGGGACATTACAGCTGAATTTACATAACTAAAAGGGGGATTATAAGGTAATACTGTAAACAACTATATGCCAACAAATCAGAAAACCTATCTGAAATGGTTAGAAATTCCTAGAAACACACAAACTAACAACTGACTCAAGAAGAACTAGAAAATTTGAATAGACCTATAATAAGTAAGGAGATTGAATTATTTATTGAAAACCTCCCAATGAAGAAGAGCTCACCAGATAGCTTCACTGGTGGTCACCTATACGTTTAAGGAAGTTCCGTTCTGTTCGGTCGCTCAGTCGTGTCCGACTCTTTGTGACCCCATGGACTGCAGCATGCCAGGCTTGCCTGTCCATCACCAACTCCTGGAGCTTGCTCAAACTCATGTCCATTGAGTCGGTGATGCTATCCAACCGTCTCATCATCCGTCATCCCCGTCTCCTCCTGCCATCAATCAAAGGAAGATTTCATGCCAATTCTTCTCAAACTTTCCCCAAAAAATTGAAGCAGAGGAAATACTTGCTACCTCACTCTATGAGGCCAGTATTACCTTGATACCAAGGCCATAGACTTTAAACAAAACTACAAACTAATATCCTTTATGGATATACATGCAAAAAACCTCAATAAAATACTAGCAAGCTGAACTCAGCAGCTTACTGAAAAACTATACACCATGATCAAATGTGATTTCTCCCCAGAATCCAAGTGGTTCAACATATGAAAAATGAAGCCATGTAAAATGCCACAGAAATATAATGCATTTTTAAAGCATAATTATTTCAACTGATGTAGAAAGAGCATTTGACAAAATCCAATCTTTTACCTTTTATGGTAAAAGAAGAAAAAAAAAGCTCAATAAACTAGAAATAGAGCTTCCTCAACAAAATAAAGTCCATGTATGTAAAACTCAAAGCACACATTATACTCATTGGTGAAGGGCTGAAAGATTTTTCCCTAAGATTGGGAACAAGACAAGGATGCCCATCTACTTGATAGCACAGTACTAGAAAATCAAGCCAGAACAATTAGGCAGGAAGATGAAATAACAGGTATTCAAATTGGGAAGAAAAGTAAAACCATCTCCAGTCATAGATGATATGGTCTTATATGTAAAAAACCCTAACAAATTCACAAACAAGCACATATACAATTATAAAAGTTATAAATTCGGCAAAACTTCAGGATATAAAATCAACTCACAAAGACCAGTTGTCTTTCTATACACTAGCAATGAACACTACAAAAAGACTTTTAAAGAGCAATTCCATTTATAGTAACATCAAAATAATATCTCTTAGGGATAAACTTAATCGAGGAGGTGCAATTCCTGGACACTGTAAACTATAAAACATTGCTGGAAGAATTTTAAAAGACCAAAATAAATGGAAAGATGGCCTATCTTCATGGATTGGAAGATTTACTTAGTACCCAAAACAGATTAGTGCAATCTCTATCAAAGTCCCAATTATGAGGTGATTTGCAGAAATGGAAAACTGCATCCTAAATTTCATATAGAAATTCAAGGGGCCACAAATAACCAGAACACTCTTGAAAAAGGAAAACAAGACAGGCAGCCACATACTTCCCAATTTCAAAACTTACCACAAAGCTACAATTAAAAAAAAAGTAATACTGTCATAAAGACAGATGGATTACTATAGAGAGCCCAGAATTAAACCCTCACAGTGATGGTCAGTTGAGTTTTGACAAGGGTGCCAACACTGTTCAAGGAAGAAAGAACAGTTTTTTCAACAAATGATGATGGGAAAACTGATTTTCCTCATGCAAAAGAACAAAACTGAGCCCTTATCTTACAGCATATACAAAAACTCGCTCAAAATTGATTAAAGACCTAAATGTAATAACTAAAGCTATAAGACTTTTAGAAGAAAACATGGGAAGGAATCTTCATGACCTGTTTGGGCAATGGTTTCTTTAAAAAAACTTTTCAAATGGTGCTGGGATAACCAGATATCTGCATGGGAAAAAAAATGAACCTTGATTCTCTATATACAATACATAAAAATTAATTTGAGATGGATTCTAGACCTGGAAGTAAAGGGTAAAGTTACAAAATTTCTAGAAGAAACCAAGAAAATATCTTTCCAAGTTGGAGGTAGGCAAGTGTTTCTTAAATATTTGAAAAAAAGTTTTTAAGAAAAAATTTGTATTTTAATATTTTTTAAAATAAAAAATTTAAACTAGACTTTATCTAAAATTAAAAACATGTTCTTCAAAAGACACTGACAAGAAAAAAAGACAAAAAAATTAATAAAATAACTACAGAATTGGGATAAAATTTTCACAAAACATACATCTGATAAAAGACTCGAATGCAGACTAGAATTCCTACAAATCAGTAAGACGACAATGCAATTAAACATGGGCAAAAGACTTGAAAATACATTTCACAGAAGAAAGTACAAAAATAGTAAACATATCAAAAAGTGATCAACATCACTAATCAGTGGGATGCTTAAAATCATAATGATATACTACTATATACCCTTTTAGAAAAGTTCAAATGAAAAAAATAGACAGTGTTAAATGTTGCAAAGGATATGCAGCCAGTGAAGCTCTCATATGTTACTGGCTGAAATGTAAATCGGAAGATGGTTTGACAATTTCTTTGAGTTGAACATACACCTGCCATACAGTCCAAAAATTCTTCCTGTTCTTGGGGGTTTACCCAAGAGGAACAGGTATATCCACACAAAGACTTGAACACAAATGCTCAGAGCAACTTTATGTTTAATAGCCCCAAACTATTAAGCCCCGAATGTCCCTCTACAGGAGAATGGAGAAACAAACTGTGGTATGTCCATACAGTGGGATAGTATTTGGAACAAAATATAAGCAGCATCATGGCTGAATCTCAGAAATATTATGCTGGGAATTTCCTGAGGGTCCAGTGGTTAGGACTCAGCACTTCCGCTGCCATGGTCCAGGTTTAATCCCTGGTTGGCAAACTAAGATTCCTGTACGTGAACAGCAACAACAACAAAAAATCATGCCAAATGAAAGATAAAATTTAAGAATAGGCAGAACCAACTTACAGTGATAGAAGTCAATGAAAAAAGTGAAAGTGACGGTGTCCGATTTTTTGCAACTGATGTAGCCCATCAGGCTCCTCTGTCCATGGAATTCTCCAGGCAAAAACACTGGAAAGGGTTGCCATTCCCTTCTCCAGAGGATCAAACCCAGGTCTCCTGCATTGCAGGGAGATTCTTTACCATCTGAGCCACCAAGGAAGCCTGATAGAAATCAGACCAACAGTTGATTCTGAGGGGTTAGGACATGTGAGATGAACACAGAAACTTTCACAGGTGACGGGAATGTTCTGAGTTTTGATATGCCTTTGTCACAACTATATCTGAATACTCAAGTGTATCTGAATGACACACTTAAGACAGCAACGTTTCACTGTAGGTAAATTATACCACAATGAAAATGAAATTTTTTAAAAGGCGTTCCAAGTGTCAGTGAGTATTTAGAGCTTTCTTTCATCTGTTACTGGTGCTGTCACTTTGGAAAAGTTTGGCACTTTGAACAGATTCGTGTTGATGTACGGCAGAAACCAACGCAGCATTGTAAAGCAATTATCCTCCAATTAAAAGTAAAATTGTTTTTTTAAAGTTGGACATACCCTTACCATATGGCCCAGCAATCCCACTTCTAAGCAGATTTGCAAGAGAAATGGAAACGTGTTCACAAAAAGCATTGTACACCTACGTTTATAAAATATTCTTTATCCAAACTAGTCAAAATCTGGAAATTTCCCTGATGTTCACCAACAAGTGAGTGGATAAACAAATGGTGTACGCAATGGCATTGTACTCAGCAAGGAAAAGGAATTAATTACTGATATACTCAGCAATGGGCTTCCCTGATGGCTGATTGGTAAAGAACCCACCTGGCAATGCAGGAGATTTGATTCCTAGATGGGGAAGATCCCCCGGAGCAGGGCCCGGCAACCCACTCCAGTATTCCTGCCTGGAGAATCCCATGGACAGGGAAACCTGGCAGGCTACAGTCCACAGGGTCACAAAGAGTTGGACATGACTTGAAGTGACTTAGCATGCACACACACCCATGCAACTTGAAATGGATGCAGTTTATTGTGTGTTGATTAAACCTTAATAAAGTCAAGGTTTTTAAAAAATAAAAAATATTTTTAATAAATTAATTAAAAAGAGAGACAGTCGACCAGCAGGCTGGTGTGTAGGTGGAAGTTCAGGCCACATGGGAAGTCCATGTGTGAAATCCACATTGGAGTTTGGGCCACATGTGAAGACTTCCCTGGGCTCACCATGACACACAGCTCTCCGGATCCTCCACCATGGCTCCTAAAGATGCCTGGGACCCTGAACCCCCATCTGCCACTACCAAGTGCTCACTGGGTGTGAGGACCTTGGCAACAAGAAATGGCATTTCCCATACATTCATTCATGTGTTTATTCAACAAAGATTTGTTGTCTACTGAATGCTAAGTCCCTCCTGGCACTTGGATCCTCTATTAAGTAAACAGAAACAGATCCTTCTTCCCCAGAAAGGAATATTAATAAAATAATTTTAAAACATGATTTGAAGGCGTTGAAACAGAATAATAATGGGATGGATCAGTCCGTTTTCCAAAGGCCTGAGGGCTCCTCTGAAGAGGTGGTATTTACACCAACGCCCACAGAAGAGAAATGTCAGTAGGGGATAGCCTCACGTCCGATTCCGCAGGGCCCATCACTGGTCAGGCCCAGAGCAGGTGCTGGATAAATATTTAGGAATACAAAGATGCCTTGCTTTGGACTTCGCTGGTGGTCCAGTGATTACAAATCTGCCTGCCAATGCAGGGACATTCGATCCCTGCTCCAGGAAGATTCCTCATGCCTTGGAGCAACTAAGACTGTGCCCCTGCGCCCTAGAGCCTGAGAGCCACAGCTACTGAAGCCCATGCGCCTTAGAGCCTTTGCTCGGCAACAAGAGAAGCCACCGCAATGAGAAGCTCACACACCACACAACTAGAAAGTAGCCCCCACTCACTGCAACTAGAGGAAGGCCCATGCATGGCCACGGAGACCCAGCACAGCCACAAAATTTTTAAAATTTTTAATTTAAAAAGAAGGCACAAAGATGCTTGCTTAATAGATGAACTTTTAGGTAATGTATCAGTCAGGGTTCCCCAGAGAAATAAGACCAATAGAACAGAGAGAGATTGATTTTAAGGATTGATTCACAGGGTACATGGTCCATGGGTCACCCTGGAGAGAATACGGCCATGGCAGGAGCAGAAAGCTGTCTTACTTGACTCAGCCACGGCTATGGGCCCCGTCAGCCCTGCTGAGGGCCCCTCAGATGGAGCAGATCCCAGAGGAAAAGGACCTGCCCTCCCCGCTACCCAGCAGACTCCCCAAGGCCGAAAGGAAGAGGGTGGGTCAGAGGCTGCAGGATCCTGGGTTGCCAATGAGACATGCCCTACCTAGACCCCTCAGCCCACCTGAATTTACCTGCTGCTGGCATGTTTCTGGTAGGAAGATGGCTTCAAGATACTGCCTCTGTCTTTCTCCTTCTTTGCCTGAGGGCTCTCTGACACCAGAAAATTGGTTGGGCTGGGTGTTGCCAAGGACTGTAGGGGATTGATGCCCCCTAAGAGGGGGTAAGTATCGCAGCCTCCCCAGGAATGCTCCACAGTTGTTGTGGTTCAGTCACTCAGTCGTGTCCAACTCTTTGCGACCCCATGGACTGTAGCCCACCAAGCTCCTCTGTCCATGGGATTCTCCAGGCAGGAACATTGGAGTGAGTAGCTCTTCCCTTCTCCAGGGGATCTTCCCAATGCAGGGATTGAACCCAGGTCTCCCGCATTGCAGGCAGATGCTTTACCATCTGAGCCAATGGAAATGCATTTCTTGAGTGGCACTAGTCGCATTTTAGCACCTAGTAACTCACATGCGGCCGGTGGCTGCCATTACCAGTCAGGATAGATTTAAAACATCCCCAGCACACAGAGCGCTCTGCTGGGCAGCACTGTCTCAGAGGGTACCCCGAAGGAATGGAGCCCTGGGCTGCCTGCTCATGTTGGCCTCTTTCCACAACCTTACCTGTCGTTCCTGGAACCTTCTCCCAAATAAAAGACCTGCAGCCAGCACCTTGTCTCAAGGTTTGCTTTCTGGAGGTCCTAAATCAATGCACCTGTGACATCACTATGAAGGCAACCAGGGGTGATTCAGCCCCCATCTCCTGAAGGCCCCAGAAGAAGCTGAGAGGCTGTGTTCCTGACCCCAGTGCTGCCCCCACCCCCACCCCCACCCCCGCCAAAGGCGACATGTGGAGAGCCACATAGAAACCAACATTCAGGGAGATCAACAGCCTCGAGATCTAGGGGTGAGCATCCTAGACCCTCATGCTCTAAGCGCCAGAAAGGGGGATCCGAGCCCCTGGTAGTCCCACCCAAAGGACCCCTGCCCTGCCTGCAGCCAGGCACTCAGGCACCAGCACATTCCTAGTGAGGACCCAGAGGCTCAGAGAGGGGAGGTGACTCTGAGAAGGTCACACAGCTGCTGAAGAGCCAAGCTGGCTCTCAGAGCCAGGTCTCCTGAAACCCTGGCCCTCGCTGTACCCTCCCCGCAGGTCTCTGGGGGCAGACACAGGGATCATCAGAGTTTGGGTGATGCAGGCTCAAGGGAGAAGAGGCTGGCCCTTCCCAGCTAGGGGTCTTTATCAGAGCCCCAGGCCCACCTCCGGAAGACACATGCAGTGAGCAGCTGATCTCCCCTTCCCTGGTGAGCTGCCTTCATTCGGCTTAAAGGCATATGGCTCTTGAAACCCTGAGCAGTCTGCTCTGTGGAGGGAGGGGTCTACACAGTGACCAGGAGCAAGGGACAGTCTGGGACAGGGAGTCCCGACCGTCTCACCCTTCACTGCCCACATTTCCTCCCTGGAGTCTCCAGAGCAGGGCTGGACAGGGTGGCAGTCAGTGAGCTCTGAGCCATGAGCGCTATCCCCAGGGCACTGTCAAAATTAAATTAACATTTTTTCCATTTCCCTGTTATTGCAAACATATTGAAGGCTGTTGCACAAACTCCAGTTCTCCACTGGCTCCTCCACCCACTGGTCTTTCAGCCTGGGCTTCCAGGGCAGGTCTGGAGAAGGGCAGGCAACAGGTCTCCTGTCCCCTCCCCAGCCAACTCCTCCAAGAATAAGATCCCCCAGAGTCAGAGCCAAGTACCAGCCCATGCATAAGCCCACCTGCTCCTCCTTCCCACTGTCGCCAGCCCTCGGGGTTCCCAGGCACGCACCCCACTCTGCCCCTCTCTGGTGGGATTAGAAATCTCAGAGGAGAATAAATTTCCACACACCAGCCATCAGCCCATGGCAAAAATGCTCAGAATTCAGACCTGAGTGCTCAGAACTCAGAGCCGCAAGGGCAACTGGGGCCTCGGATTGCAACAGCTCAGCAGGGTCCCCAAGGAGAGGACAGAGGCCTTCCTGGGCTCATTCGTTCTTTCCTTCAGTACGTGTGTGGTGAGCACACCCTCTGGTCCAGGCCGTGGAGGGACCAGAAAGATGGGACCCAGCCCTGCCCTCCGAGTTCACACGGGAGCCAGGCAGGGATGGCGTACAGTGTGGTGAGTGGGGTGGCTGCAGGACCATTGGAAACCTCCCCAAGGGGACTTTCAACTTGGCCAGTCTGTTGAGAAAGGGAAGAAATGGGAGGTAAGAGATTGGAAAGGAGAATCAGTATGGCCTGGTTGGAGGTGATGGGTCTTTGGAGGTGGATGGAACACAAAGTTGGGGGTGTTGGGTCAGGCCAGAGGGGTGGCCAAGGACCTGGACATGGAGGGCCCGGCAAGGCAGGGGGGCTGTGGGGAGCCAGGGAAGGGCGTTGCCCTGGGGGGCAGGGGCAGGTTTGCGTGGGAAGACGCGCCCTCTGGCTCCCCATGGAAGGCCAGCTGGAGGGCCAGAGATGAGTGATGTGGATGTTGCAATAGTCCGAGCCAGATAAGATGAGCTCAGAACAAAGGCGACTACAGCAGGGAGAGAACCAAGTCATGAGATCGCATGGCTTGGCCTTGGTCGATCCTTGGAACCAAAGGTGGGGATGAGGGAGAGGGAGGAGTCTCAGGTGATGCTCGCTTCTCCATCCGGAATCAGGTAGGTGGTGGGGGGAGCTTCAAGGAAAGTGGGGGAGCCCTGGGGAGGAGCAGGGCAGGTGGGACCCCCCCAGACTGCTGAGTGCGAGGGCCTGTGGCTCACCCAGGTGGGTACGTCAATTTGGTTCTGGATGTACTGGTCTGGCGCCCTGGGGAGATGGAGCTGGCCATCTGATCCGGGGACAGAGGGGACAGTCATCAACCCCAGTGTTTGATAATCAGACTGCCAGCCTGGAAAAGAGGGCGGTGAGCAGAGGAGGTCTCCTGGGCTGATCACCAGCACAAGGAGGAGACCCGAGGGAGGGACTGGGGGAGACAGGATGGACCAGCGTGGGCAGGGGTTTGTGACAGGTGAAGGTCAGGGTGGACAGCAGGGCTGGGAGCAGTAGCAGTAAAGCCATGAGAGCTTCAGCACCCCCCTCTCCATCTGGAGAGGACTGGAGAGGGACCCGGAGAGGGTGGACAGTGAGCACGGAGGGGATGGGAAGTGTAGACAACCCTCTAAAGAAACTTGACTAGGGATGGATTGATGGAGAAAGCTCCGGGGCGAATGTGAGGGTGGGTGGCACCCAGAGGGACTTTCCTTTTAAGATGCAAGAGAAGCTAGGCGTGGTGATGTGCCAAGAGCTAGGGAGCATTTGCAGACATGGGAGAGCAGGGTGACTGCTCGGTGTCTCTGGCCGGAGGACACCCAGCACTTGGTGGGCAGTTTGGAGACAAGGGCATGAGCAATTACAGATGGTGGGAGCAAGCTTGGGCCTCAGGCAGGCTCCTTTCGTGATGGGGACAGAAGGGAAGGGAAGGCCAGCTGGGCTGGGGAGTTGTTGCAGATAAGGCAGGGATGACTTGTGTGCTTGGAGAGATGGGGAGCCAGAGAAGAAGGAGGTCCCCAGTGTTCTCTCCTCTCCATCAGTCGGGAGCACAGGGTTGTGCTGGAAGAGGAGCTGGAACAGACACTGCTTGCCATGGGACTAGAAAGGGCCTCAGACAGAAGGCAGGGGGTGGGGGTGCAGCCCAGCCCAATGCATGACTCCACACGTGACCTGGAGCAGAGCCTTCTGCCCTCTTGGAGCCTCCGCGTCCCACCTGCAGGACGGGGCCTTGGCATCAGCGCGCTATTGTAGGGGTGCAATGTGACATTCCACAGGTCTCGCATTTCAGACCCTTGGAATTCCGAGAAGTCACTCCTGTAGGATTCCAGGCTCCTAAAATCCTATAACATAATTTCTGTGTTGCCACCAGGGATGGGTCCAGCAGACATCTCTCCCCTCAAAACTGCTCTGTCTGCCCATCCCAGCTGCCAGCTCTCCTTCCCTCTCCTTTCCCCATCAGCTCTGGGCACAGCCAGCCTCGAACATGTCCCAAGTGAGCACTTGGCAGGCGGGAGCCGTGATTCATGCCCCTCCAGGAGGCTTCGTGGCTAGCCCGCCCGCCAGAGTATGCAAGACGTTCTTGGCTCGGCCTGTGTGCTCAGGATTAGCAGGGCGGGGGCGGCTGGGGCTGGGGGAGGCAGACTGTGTTCTCTGTCCTCGGCGAGGCGGGGGGCATCCAGGCACGAGCGTGTCTGAAGTGGCCGCCAAGCTGGCCAGGGAGGGAACGTGGCCCCATAAGCCGAGGCCGCGTCTGGAACCCAGACGGCAGGGCTGAGGCGGGGACATTCAAGGAAGGCTGCCACCTGCTCCATGTCCAGGGAATGAAGAAGGGCCAGGAGTCTGGGGAAAGCAAGTCTGCTCACCCCAACCCCCAGCCCCTGAATCTGTCCACAAGTCCCTACCCACCCCCACACCTACTCCTCCAGCCCGGAGCCTGGGCCACTTCATTCCACTGCCCGGATCCCACGCTTGGCTGAGAACCCAAAGCTTGCTCCTGGATGGTCAAGGAGCAGACACACTGAGCTGCCTCCTGTCTCTCTCCCTGAGTCGACTTCAGGTCTTCCTCCCCGTGCTCCCTTCTAGGACCATGCCTCCACCCTCAGACTATCATTTCAGAAGACTAATTGTTCCTAGAAATAAGCCTCCCAAGTCAAGGCTGTGTACATACACACACACATGTTGAGACCACATCCTAGGACAGGGCTTGCTCTCATCAGACCATCATTCCAGATCAGGGCTGTACTTCCCCCTTCCCCATCAGACCGGTATCCCCTGGTATCATCTCTCTCTCAGCCGTGACAGGAGATGGTGGGACTGGGGGTCAATGGCTGCCCGGAGAAGAGAGATGAAGGAGGTTGCTAGGTCCCCAACCTCAGGGTCTCTGTGCCGAGGACAGATATAGACAGTTTCTGACTCGGGGCAGGAAGGGGAGGGCTCCGGCAAGGTGACTTTGAAGAAGGGTCTGAAAGGTGGAGCCGTGTAAGGGTGGCTCTAAGAGATAGATTCAAGTGGGTCTGACCCAAAGCTTGAACCCTAGTCTCTGCCCCCACAGGGTTTCTGAGCCCCAGGTCAGGGATGAAGACTGCTCGGGGACAGCCCCGTTGAGCCCCGGAGAAGGATGAGGCAGAGTTTTCATCCCCTACCCCCAGTTTGCAAGAGAGGTGGGCAGAGGGTTGCTGCATTTTCCAGAGGCCATAACCCCTACCCTGGGGGTCCCGGTAGTCAGCAGGCAACATTTGCAAAGGCTCCTGGCAAACACACAGTTGGCCTGGAATCCACCGCACTTCTTTCCCTGCATTGGCCTCAGGTAACCCCAGGTGACAAGTGGCCAAGACACAGGAAACAACGGATGTGAGTCCGGCGGTTCCTCCAGGAAGTGGCTGAGACAAAGCAGAGTTGCAGGGTGGGGAGAGAGCGGGCTGGCCTTGGGAAGGACGGCTCAGGTCACTGAGGTGGGGGGAGGGCCCCCTCCCGCAGCAGCTGGAATCCCCAGCACCCTGGGGCTTCCTCCTGTGTTCGTTCTCTCCCCAGTCTCCAGCTGAGCACCTGGTCAAGGCCTCCCTACACGGGGTAGCACCAGGGACCCAGGGGGACCCAGACATGGTCCTCCCTCCTGAGCCCTGAGACGAGGCAGGAGGGTAGATGTCAAACTCCAGAGTGCAATGGGGCAGGACTGGGCAGCGGAGGGCCTGAAGGTCACGTCTGGGAACCAGGGACCCAGTTCCAGCCCAGGAAGGATGAAGGCAGGGGAGGCCATTCCTGGCCTCTGGGGAAAGACTGGGCCTGTCGGGGATCGGGTGCAAGGCCCCAAGGATCACATCATGTTGGCCGCAGCCTCTGGGCCTAGGGGATGCAGCGTGGGGGATCAGGATCCATGGGCAAAGCCCAAGGGTGAGAGGAATCACCCAAAAGTGCACTGAAAAAGGAAAGATCAAGGGGGGCATAGAAAGGGGGTGGGGATATTACTCTTCCTCTCCTTCATCTTCTGTCCGCCAAGACCGGAAGACCAAAGACTGGGTCTAAATGCCGGCTGCCCCATAGATCAGCCAGAAGGCGTTGGACAAGATGTTGATATGTCTGAGCCTTAATTCTCTCATCTATAAAATGGGAGTGACATAAAAACGGAGGGCCACTGGCTAAGTCAAGAAAGGGCCCGGCTCAGGTGGAAGGTCCAAACCAGGCCCGGAGCCCCTGCTAGTCAGGGACAGCAGTTCCCAGCCCTCAGCACCGCCCAAGCGGGGATGAAGGAGGGAGACAGGCCCAGCTAGAGCCGGCAGGCTTCCAAGCCTGGTCCATTCCTGAGCTGAGCGCCGAGACCTCTCCCCACCGGGGCACCCAGCCAAGCCCCTCCAAGACGGGGCCAGATCCGAGGACAGCTCGGCCAGGCCAGGGACACAGCCCGCTCCCCGTTCAGTCCTTAAAAGTCCACCGGCCAGAGCGCGTCTCCCTCGTCGGAGGGGGCCGGTCAGGGCAGGGGCGGCATTCCCAGCATGCCACGGGCAAGGGCCGCCCGAGGTCTCCCAGGAAAGCGCCTCGCTCCGGGCCAGACCCTGGGAAGAAGTCGCATCACCAGAACCTGGGGCTCCCCGGGCCTTGCCGCCTGGCAGCTGGGGTTCCACCTGCCTGTCAAAGCCAGCCTGGCCCAGGGGGAGGTGGGGAGGGAGGCAGAAAGAGTGCAGTTAGGATCTAATAAGAGGGAGGGGGACAGGGCGGGGAGGGGGCTCAGACAGAGGAGAGGGGCTTAGTGATGGAGAGAGGACCGAGGCCCTCCCCGCCTCCCCAACACGTTCCTCTTGTCCGACACCCAGGCCCTCCCCGCCTCCCCAACACGTTCCTCTTGTCCGGCTCTTGCCACACAGCTATCACGGGGCCACCCACTCTAGGCTGAACCTCTGTCCTCCAGCCTGCCTTGCTCGGACCACCCTGCCACGTCCCAGTCCATCCGGGACTCAGTGAATCCAGGACAGGACAGCCTGAGGTCTGGGGCCTCTCTGAGGACATCTCTGCAAAGGTGGGGGTGGTCCAGGTGGGGAAGGATTCGTGCTCCAGGCCCTGCTTGGGCTCTGAGGCCATAGTGCTGAGACAAAGGGACCACTTTTGGGCTTGGCTTTGCAGCTGGAGGGCTGAGAACCAAGTCACCATACACACGGAGACCCAAGCTACTGTGGGTCATCTCCTGTGAGCTAGCCTGCAAGGCAGTGGTCAGCTCCCTCTGGCAGCCTAAGGAAGCCTGCCTGGAGGAGGAGGCATGACCCTCAAGCTGGGCTTGAAGGAGTAGGAAGCCAGATAAAGGGGCCTGGCTGCAAGGAGTAGAGGGGCCATCCAAGAGCAGGTGTGGGGCAGGCATGGCAGGGGGAAGGGCAAGGTCAAGGCTGCAGAAGGGGTCAGGCACTGCCACACACAGCCTGGTAAGTGCTGCCATGTGGATAGGATTTCATCTTAGAAGTCGGGGGGCATATGGAGATGTGTAATCAGGGACTGCCAGGGAGAGGGTCCCCTGAGGAGCAGGAGAAGGAAGAGAGGGCCCCAGGACTAGTCACTGGAGGGTTACCCCTCTGCCTCCTTAGGCTTAAGGAACTTCTGGACTCTGCCCATCCACGCAGGATGCCCTATAGAGAAGGGATGAGTGTTTCACTCAGTCATCCTGAGGCTCCATCCAAGAACAAGGGTGAAATGGTCTCCCAGGGCCCAAGACTCCTAAACCCAGAGGGGCTGTGGGTCATGGGGGGTGGGGGCTGTCAGCACTAAACCTGTTCTTCCCCCACCCTCCTCACCCCCCACCCCCTGGAAGGCAAGTTACCCTGGAAATACTGTTTAGGTACAAACACTTCTTCAGAAGCTCTCCTGGGGGAAGGAAGGAGAAGTAAGCCAGCTGGGAAGAGGCCCCTCCTGGTCACCAAGTAATCCTGGTCCCTGGGGAAGGTGGGGCCAGGGCTGAAGTTCTTTTCCCAAGGCCAAGAGGGAAAGCTAGGGGGAAAGAAAGAGTGACAGCAGAGAGAGGAGAGCCCTGGAGCAGGGTCCTAAGGCTTGGATTTACACTCAGCTCTGCTACTGGCTCTGGACCTCAGTTTACCTTATCTGTAAAATGGACAGTTTGTCCTGATGCCTCCTTTGACCCTGGTTTCCCAACTTCCATATTCTTTGCTGCTGTCAGGACCTTCCCCGGGTGGAGGGGGGAGAGGTCCAGAGATGCTTCCTGCTCAGCCCCTCACAGAGCCCCTCTCTGCTGCCTGCTGCCTTGCTGGGTGTGGCCAGAGTGAGCAGCTGGATGGGTATACAGGGATGCCACCAGGGGGTCAGAGCTGGGGAAGCAGCCTGGAAGGACAGGGTGGGGAGGAATTTGGAAATTTTTAGAACCTTGACAGCTGGAGCCCCATGAGTCAGAGGGGCAGATGGAAGTGATTAGGTGCTGGCAGGAGGTGCAGGGGGCGGAGATGGGAACCAAGCGTGAGGGCTCAAGGCTCAGAGCTCAGACCCCGGCAGGCGGCTTCTCCCAGCTCCCCCATTGCTACACGCCTGGGGCTGCTGTGCCGGTTTGCAGGCAAGGCTGTGCAGCCAGGCTCATGTGCTGCAGGACCAGAAGGCTAGAGGCAGGACCCCCCAACCCAGGGAAGAGAGGACCCTAGGGCAGAAGAGAAACATGGGACATAGGGTTGGGGGGCCTTCTTGCCATCCACTCCATAACACTTGCTGTCCAGAGGAAGGAAGATTCCAGGTTCTTGTCCTGCATAGCCACTCCCCACCCCTCAAAAGATCCTAGGACCTCCCCTAGTGGTAACATAAACACCTTCACCCCAAATCCAATCACATACTCCCCTTCCCCTCGGGAGGCTGCTCTTGTGCCCCTCAAATCATATCTCATCTCTGGGCAAGGGGAGCACAGAGAAGAAGGCATTTTTCAAAAAACTCTAAGCTAAACCATTTGTCAAGCCTTTCCTGAGCCAGACCTGTTGCTAGGTTCTGAGAAGACTCACCGAGTCCCTGCCTTTGAGAGCTGTCCTGTCAAGCAAGGGAGACATGTGGCCGTGGAGAAGTAGAGTGCCTGAGGACAGTCCAGCAGGGCCTGCTATGAGGTGGAGGTGGCTCAGGGCCAGGCCTGCTCCCGGAGAGATGCTGAGGATGAAGGAAACCAGGAGGTGGCGGGGGGGAGAGGGGGCGCGGAGATTATATCCCGCTGTTCAGACCCTGAGATTAATGAGTGAAGAGGCCCCTGGTCTCCAGGCCACAGTAGAGTGGAGCCAAATTGGAGTAGACAGAGGGGTGAGGACAAGGAGAGGAAGTGGAGGTGATCAAAACCCAGTCTTGGGAGCACGGAGGCACCTGACTGGCAGAGGGGGTCCTAAGGGGGAGGTGTTGGGAGGGTGGGGAGCACCCAGGCAAAGCTCCCCTGGGGACGCAGGGCCCAGAGCCCTCCTGCAGAAGGGACCTCAGGACTGTTCCTTCCTCCTCTCCAGGCCTCAGTGGTCTCATGAATCCAAAGGGGCAAAGGATGCTGGCTCCAGCACCACCCCACCCCACCCCCCACCCCCACCCTACAGACCCACCAGCAACTCCACAGATCATTGTAGCACTCAAACTTGAGCTGTGGGGTGCCAGACCCAGCTTTTTTCCAAAGTATCTCGTAGCTCCATGTCTCCCCAGGCAGCCCCCCAACACCCTCTCAGTGTTCAGCGAACATGGGCTGATGGCTGCCACATTCCAGGTCCGTGCCAGGCTCTGTGATATGGATGAAAACCAAGCGTGGTCCTGGCCGGGGGAGGGAGACAGACAGAGTGCCCCAGATGCCATGACTGATTCTACCTGGGACGTGCGGATGCCGTGTTAGAGAGGCAAGTCTCTAGCAAGGGGCGAATCTGGCTCAAGGGGCAGGAATTTGTCAGGCAGGCCTGAGTGAAGGGCTCTCAAGGGCATGGAGGTGGGGGGATGGCGTGGAGTCTGCAGAGGGGCTTCACAGAGGGTGACAGACAGGCTTGAGGAGAGGGCAGGGGTGAGCAAGGTCAGTACATCAGCACCAGACTCTGTCCCTGGAGGCCATGGGCCTCATTGTGGCCATGTGCCGCAACTACTGAAGCTCATATGCTCATGGGGGATTTATCGAAGGTTTGAAGGAGGGGTGACCAATGTTTAGAAAGATCATTCTGATGGCTGAGACTTCCCTGGTGGTCCAATGGCTAAGACTCTTCCCTCCCAATGCAGGGGGCCTGGGTTCAATCCTTGGTCAGGGAGCTAGATTCCTCATGCCTCAGCTAAAAGATCCTGCATGATGCAGGATAAATAAATGAATAAATTTTTAAAAAAGAAAGAAAGAAAAATCATTCTGATGCCTGTGAAGAGGCCAGTGCGTGCGTACTAAGTTGCTTCAGTTGTGTCCAACTCTTTGCGACCCCATGGACTGTAGCCCACCAGGTTCCTCTGTCCATGGGATTCTCCAGGCAAGAATACTGGAGTGGGTTGCCATGCCCTCCTCCAGGGGATCTTCCCAACCCAGGGATCGAACCCAAGTCTCTTAGGTCTCCTGCTTTGGCAGGGGGGTTCTTTACCAGTAGCACCACCTGAAAAGACCTAAACAGGCCCGAATAAAGCCCAACTTTGATGGCCATGAAGAAGAGGGACACAGAACCTAGTAGGTGAAATCTATAGGATTTGGTAACAGCAAGGAGGGAGTTGAGGCGGGGGAGAAGGATGTGTCTGGGAAGTAGGGAGGATGGAGAGGATGCAGGTAAAGACGGAGACGGTGGAGGAACAGCTATCTGGTAGCATCCCAAGCCTCCTTTGAACCTGATGGCTTCCAGCACCTGGGACATCTCAGTAGAGAAAACTCACAAGGGCTGTCAACATCAGAGTTAGAAGAGTCATTCAGGCAGTGGGAAGAAGACTAGCCTGGGCAGTGAGAGACCAGAGGCAGGGAGACATAGGATGAAGATGAAATGTCCCCTGAGAGGCCAGAGCCCCTCTGGTGGGTACTAGAGCAGGCACCAAGGAGCCACTGACCTAGGCTTAAAAATCACAGGTAGATCTGACATTTTACATAAGTAAGTTCTTGACAAGTTGGGTAGTAAATGATGCTTAGGCTGATGCTTAGTGTCAAATCCTATTTTAAATAAATCAATGAATTAATTTCATTGATTCAAAAATGAAATTAAAAGATCGGTGGGGAGGGAGAAAAAAATTAAATTGGAAAAGAACAATTTCAGGACCTCTCTGATGGTCCAGTGGTTAAGAGTCCACCTACCCAGTGCAGTGGATACAGGTTTGATTCCTGATCCGGGAAGGTTCCACTTCTGTGGGGAAACTAAGTCCATGAGCCACAACTGCTGAAACCCACATGCTCTAGAGCTGGAGTGCTGCAAGTACTGAAGCCCATACACCCTAGAAGCTGTGCTCTGCAGCAAGAGAAGTTGCACAGTGAGAAGACTATGCATCGCAGCCAGAGAGCAGCTCCCACTAGCCACAACTAAAGAAATCCCACGCACAACGATGAAGACCCAGCACAGCCAAAAATAAACCATTTTTTAAGTTAAAAAAAATCCATTTATAATAAGCATGAAAAAGAATAAAATGTTTAAATATATTCAACAAAAGAAGAACAAGATTTGTACACCCAAAACTACACAACATCATGGAAAGAAATTAAATATCTAAATAAATGAGAAGACATCTCACGCTTATGGATTGGAAGACTTGCTATTGTTAAGATGACAAAGTTACCAAAAATAGATTCAATGCAAGCCCTCTCAAAATCCCGATGGTGCTTTTTTTGCACAAATGGAAAAACTCTTCCTAAATCCAAATGGAAATGCAATGAATCTCAAATAGTCAAAACAATCTCAAAAAAGAAGAGAAAGTCAGAAGACTCACACTTCCTGATTTCAGTAATCGAGACCTTGTAGTATTGCCATGAGGACAGACGTGGAGACTGGTGCAACAGAATTGAGAAATAAACCATTACGTTGATGGTTAATCGATTTTTGACAAGGATGCCAAGACTTCATTCAATGGGGGAGAGAACAGTCTTTTCAACAAATAGTGCTGGAACAACTGGAGAGCCACAGCAAAAGAATAAAGTTAGACCCCCTACCTCACACCATATATAAAAATTTACTCAAAAGGTATTGAAGACCTGAATGTGAGGGCTAAAACTATCAGACTCACAGAAGAAAACACAGAGATAAATCTTCGTGACCTTGATTTTGGCAATGGTTTCTTGGATATGACACCAAAAGCACAAGGGAAAAAAATTGATAAATTGGACTTCACCATAACTAATAACTTTTGTGGTTCAAAAATTACTATCAAGGAAGTGAAAAGACGACTCATAGAATGGGAGAAAATATTTGCAAATCATATTTCAAATGACTTAAGAGAGTATGTTGGATGAAGGACTTCTCTCTGGTGAGGGTGTGGAGGGGGGATAACCCTGCTCTGAGGTACAGACCACAGGCAACCTACCCCACCCTCCAGGGAGTGAGCTTGCTCCCATGGGGATCTGCCCATATAGGCCATCAGAGAAAGGAGAATTAGGGGAGGGTGGGAAGAAGCAGGGACCCTTGCCCCCAGGGCAGCCACAGTTCTCTGGGAACTCGCTCACAAATTCCCCGAATTCCCCCATATTAATTTTAGAACAGTCCTCGAAACCCGAGGAGGCTGGGGGACGGCCCGGCGCCAGGGCGGGCAGCTTTCAGAAAAGGGACAGCATGAGGGAGAGGCTGTCTGGCTTGGACTCCCTCTCCCGGCCAGGCCCGGTCCATGGGAAGGTCACGAGAGGCACTGGCCGGGGCCAAGCCCCGTGCAGGGCGCGGGCCCAGGCAACAGGCCAGAAGGTCGCAGGGCCTGAGGTCTCAGTTCCCACTGACATCAGTGGAAGGTGTCAGGGGGCCTGAATCATCGGGGCCCCGGGCCAGCCCGCCACCCCCCCCCCCCAGGGGGGAAGGGAGAGAGCATAGCAGAGGTATGAGGCAGTCCTGGCCAAGCAGGCGGCCCCGGGCTGGGCTGGACACGGTGACTGTTTTATAGAATTAGTGAGTGAGACCCGCCGCAGGAGGGGGTGGAGATGTCATGGTCCTGGATTCCAACAGGCTGCCCCCCCACCCCCGCCCCCTTCTGATTCACAAAATTCATTCCAACGGCTAAGAGAGAGGAGCCCGTCGGCAGGGCCAGGGGGGTCATAAACACGGGGAATATTAATAGCTTCAGCCAGGCTGCCTGGGGGGCTCCGGGGCCTGCCAGAGGCACTGACTTATTTAGTCTCCTCATTAATGATGTGGAAAGAAGAGCGTTTACCCGAGCCTGGGGCGGGTGCTGACCTGCATCAGGCCAGGGATTGCCCAAGCTGAGGACAGACCGCAGGGGTCCCTCCAGGGCTCTGTTCCTCCAGTGAGGATTCCTCTTGCACTACTGGGATACCCCAGCCCCACACCCCAGCCAGGTGTGAGCTCCTCACACCAGGAGTTTCCCGTGGCTAGGCAATGATGAATCTCCTTCCTGACCTGGGTGTGCATGTGTGTGAACACACACACACACATTTGCACATTTCCAACAATAGGATCACCTGCACTTGTTCCTCTTTCCAGCCAGGTGGACCCAACCTGAGCATGTGGGCCCAAGTCGGGGTGCAGAGTGTCCAGCCACCCAGAGGCATCTGCTGTCCAGAAAAGGATGGACTCCTTCCGGAACTAGACCCCTGACCTCCCTAGCCCTTCCCCCCAACCTCTTCCTGCAATGAATCAAGTCTAGGGATACATAAAACTAGGAATTCAAAAAGACTCCGTGCACATGAGAATTTACACACGCGCACACACACACACACATCTTTTCACTCTGTGCACAGCCTGTCCCAAGGGAACCAGAAATCAAAGCAGTTGGGCCCACTCTGCCCCTTCCCGAGTCCCTTAGGTCCTGAGAACATTATTTCAAACAGACCCCCAGGATCAAGGGATCACTGGCAAAGAAGTCTGTGAAGAAAAGCAACTGGAAAGGGTTTGCAGAGAGCCCGTTCAAGGCATGCCCAGGCCCAGGGCAGACGGCCTGGGAGAACCGCTCCCCGCTCCTTCCAGGAAGCCCCCCGGCTCCCAGCTGCACAGCTCCTGGCTGCCAGCGCTGGGACAGACACAGACGGAGCAGGACTGGCAGCAGCTGGGGCTGGGAGCCTGCCGAGTCCCAGGCTGGAATGAGCAAGAAACCTGTCCAGCGATGAGATCAAGGAGATGGCACCCATGTCTCCCCAGGGAGCCCGGCTCCTCATCCCAGGACATTCCAAACTCTGTGAACAAAACATGGGGTGGGAGGCCGGCCAACCTGGGCCGGTGCCAGGTGGCTCCCCCTCCCCACTCCTCCCATCCGTGGGTGGGGGTTGTGGTGGGGAGCGGGGAGCTGCCCAGCAGTGGGACCAGCTGGGAACAGAGCATGAGCTGCCGGGAAGGCTGCCCGCACAAGTCGCCCGGGGACGCAGCGTCCAGACACCTGCCACGTTCCCTCGGCAGGCCGCCACGTGGGGCTCATCCGCCCAGTCTCTCTGAGCTGGGCCCCCCGGGAGAAGCGCTGCGGGTCAGGGGAGCCTGCTCCTCCACCTGAGCATGGCCCTTTGATTCAGCAAACACCTTCAAAGCCCTGGTTGCACTTAATCACCCCTGCAGGAAGCCAAGCCTGGCGGGTTTCCCTGTTTCTTCGGAAACAAGGGCCCAGAGTGGAATTTGCTTGAGACCACACAGTGTCTGAGAGGTAAATGCACGTTCTCACCCAGGACTGCTGCCTCCCACTCTGAATTCTTCCCCGCCACACTTCGTCCGGACAACAAGAAGCCACTGAGACCCTGGGCCCAGCCTGCCGGATCAACCCCTAGTTGCAAGAGCAGAGCCTCAAAGATCAGCAAGTTCAATGTCTTGGTTCTATAATGAGGTCAACTGGGGTTTCAGGAAAAAAAAAAAAAAAGGCAAAAGCTTGCCCATGGTCAGAGGGCAACAGAGGTAAGATTCCGATGAGGATGCTCCTGGGTACCACACCAGGCAGCAGGCAGGGTCTGAGGCTTGGAAGGTTGGGGAGTTGTGGGAAGGCCTCCTGGTAGAGGTGCTTTCCCCAACAGTTGGGTTCTCTGTGAAGCCCATTCAGATGATCCCAGGTGGAGACAGCAATAGATCAATCAAAGGAAAATTGCAAAGAATAATCAGAGGATGAGGTGTACCATCCGTGTGACCTTGGGGTGGTCACTTTCCCTCTCCAGGCCTCAGTGGTCTCACAAATGAATACAAGGAGGGCAAAGGATGCTGACTCCGACAGGATCACACAGTGACTCCGCTCTGCTCTGAGGACCAGCCGGAACTCCCAGATCCTGACCACATTCAGGAGCCCTCCAGTTCTAGTGCGCCCCTGGTGCGGGCAGGGGTACAGATAATCCCTGTCTTAGCTGGGACAGGAGGCCTGAGGAGGGACCAGGTAAAGCCTCAGAGACACGAAGAGTCCTGGCAGGAGCCACAGGAGCGATGAATGGACAGGGAATAGAAAGTATGGGTGTGGGTGGCTGGCGTCAGCTGCTTGGACGATATTCCATAAATGATAGGAGAACAAGGGGATTAAGTAAGGCAGGGTCATGGTCAGGTTGACCACGGAGCTGGGGCCACTGGCCCACAGAAGGAGTCATCGTACAGCTGTCCGTGGCCTTGAGGCTGCAGTAGAGCCTTCAGGAGAAGGCTCTGAGCAAGAATTAGAGACTGAGTTTTTCTTCTCTCCCCATACATCCTGGACTGTGGGCCCCTCGATGTCAAGAGGGGGATTCTGGTGCCCAGGGTTGGCATCAGGAGGACTGATGCCTCTTGATCAACAGTCCAGGAGGACTGGCCTGCTGATTGTGTGCAGACCCTGAGGGAGCCGTGCCATCAGAACCCTCTGCACAGAGGGGCCACCCTTGGGCTTAACTGGGTCAAGTTGACCGAGGGCACAACAGCCATCTGGTTCCCCCAGCTCCTCCCAGCAGCCCTTGCTTGGGGCACAGAATGGTTTCCAGAAATCAGTGGTTCAAATATCCACATCGAATTGGGGTCAAGTATGAGAGAAGACGGAGGTTTCAGGAGGAATTCATCCAACCTGAGCCAGCAAAGTCTCACTGAGCACCTACTATGTCCAGGCTTGGGGCTGGTGTAAGGGGTGTCAAGTACCCAGGGATCCATGAGCCAGGTAGCCCCCAGGAACACTGGGCAGTGGGGCCTCGGCATGGGAAGGATCAGTGCCTTGGCATGGAGAGGAGCTAGAGGCAGAGAGAAGGGGCAGTGAGGCCAGGGGGCAGGAGTTGCTGGGGACCACGGGGGAGTGTGGGATGCCAGGGTCTGCAACTGAGTGGAAGATAGAGGAGAGGGCTGGAGGGCTGGGAGAGGGGACCTCAGAGAGGGGAAGGGGCTCACCAGTCCAACCCAACCCTGGTATAGGACCAGGATCCTGGAGCCCATCTTCTCCCAAACCGTCCATCCCCTGCCAGGTTTCGGTGGAGACACAGAAGCAGGGCTAGGGGCCATTTTCACCTTTTAAAAACCACAGACATCCACACCGGGCACCGGAGCCAAATTTCTGGGAGAGACAGAGGCCCTGTGAACGCTTTGCCTGACGTCAATCGGGGCTTCTCTTTTGTGTCTGCGGCTTCGACAGGAGGAGGCCGGATTAGGGGCCGAGAAGGCAAGAGAAAGACCAGAGGCCAAGGGCAGCCCTGGCCTTCTGACCTGCCCTCCTGGGCCCAGAGAGCTTGTGGGGGCGGTGGGGGGCCCTGCTGATGAGCAGTGCAGGGGTCACCTACTGGGCAGGTGTCAGGGCATCTGGGGTCAGCAGCAGCACTGGGACCCCTTACTGACCCCACCCCTAAGCCCTAACATTTAAGCCAAATTTGTTGTCTGGGAGGCTCCATGTCCCCAGAGGAGGAGGCCTTTTGACTACGGAGGTAGCACCATTGGCCACTAAGGGACCCTAGATGCCTCCTGCGCTACAGACCCTCGCCCAGTGGGGTCCCAGGAAGAAATGTCCTTGCCCACCCATCTTTCCTTCCCTGCCCAGGGCAGCCCCCCCTCTCTGCCCCAAACAGGCCAGAGCCTTTGAAGTGGTTCCCCCCTGCCCTACCCTCCTCCCTGTAATCCTCTTGACATAGCTGCCCAAGCTGTCCAATTTCTGGAGCTCAGCTCCCCAAACACTGATCCTCTGAGACAGGGAAACTGAGGCCCAGAGAGGCCCGAGGGGCTGTGCAATGCCCTCTGTGTCTTTGGGCCCAGCCCAGGCATTGGGGTACATTTTGCTAAAAAAAAAAAAAGAAAGCCAGACTGGATGCCCTCCCCAGCCACCAAGCTGGATTGCAGCCTTCATTCTGCCTCTGGACCCTTTAAGAGACTTCAGGAGTCAGGAAACAGCTCTGCAGGAGTGGGTAGAGGCGGGTTGGGGGGGGGGATGGTGGGGAGGGACCAGGGGTCATCTTTAACACGTACCTGCCTCAGTCAACTTCACACTGGGATCCAGCCCTCACACTGATGCCAGTCTAAGCCTTGACCCCAAACCCAGAGTGACTCCAATACCCACCCTAGGCTAAGCCCAGACTGAGACTGGCATCCAATCGAACCCCAACTCCACTCTCAGACTGGACTCCAACCTGAAATACAGGCTGACACCTGAGCCCAGCCCAGACTGAGCTTTGGGATTTAGTCTCAGTCCCAAATTAAACCTTGATCCTGACCCTGACCCCAAAAGTGAGCCTTGAACCTGGTCCCAAGGCAGAGGACTGGCGTGGCATAAACAGCCCAGGAAAGACTCCAGGGAGGCCAGGACGTGAGCCCCCACCTCCTGTGCTGCTGCGCTGGACAGCAGGGCCCTCTGAATGGGTTGGGATCACTTATGGAGAAGGTATGGAGAAGGGAGAGGCAATACAGTACTTGCAGGAATAGTGGCCTGCCCTGAGGGAGGCCCTGTTACAGAAGGGATGATTCCCCCACGCATTGAGCCTTCCTCCAGGGGGAACAGACCATACCGGAGCCAGCTGGATCAGGGCCACTCTTGACAGAGGGTGGCTATGCGTGGAGCTCCCAGCGTCTGGTCCTCATCTAATAACAGGATACACAAGGTTGGGGAGGAAGGAGTCCAAGTTCCCCAGGCTGGCTGGGTCCTGGGGCACCCTTTTCTCCCCAACAGGTGCCTCCTGGTCTCTGAATGTGGGAACCAGGGCCCCAGGGAGGCCCGCCTGAGCCCCCTTTTGCCTCACCCCAGTGCCTGGCCACTCTCCTCGCCTCGCTGTGAGAACGTGCGCTTGCGGCCGCCGGGAAAAGATCAGCACGAAGGAATGTGCTGTCCAGGCTCCAGCGGACAGGATGGGCCCGCCGGAGAGAGAGCAAGCGAGGAGAGGTCAGGGAGATGGGAGCTGGGAAGGAACACAAAGATGTGCCAGGCAGCAGGCCAGGCAGCGCTGGGCCAGCCATTGTTCCCAGAACCGAGGGTCAGGTGCACTGGGCCGAGGCCGAATCCCAGCCTCTGCTCAGCAGGGCCCCAGACGTCCTAGGCCTGCCTGCCTCCCTCTGTCCCCAGACCCAGAGCTCCGGGGCCCAGCCCAGCCAAGGAGAGACAGACTCGTCCTCTGTGCCCCCAACCAGCTTTATGGGCCTCTGTCTGTTTTTTGCTTCATCTCCCCTCTCAGGTCCACAGCCTTGCTCCAGGGGAAGCTTCTGGTTTCGATGGCTTGATAAGCTAGTCCACAGGTGGGCTTTGATAGCTGATCTGTCCTCGCTTGGTCCCCAGGTTCATAGCATCAACATCACCAGAAAACTTGTTAGAAATACAAATGACTGGGCCCCACCCCAATTCTATGAAATCAACAGTCTGTTTTTTTTAATAAGTCCCACAGGCCTACACTGCCCACTCAAGCTTGAGCACCACTGACTTCAGAGTGTGACCTTGCTTAAGTCCACAAATGTTGATAGAAATGATACGTAATCAAATGAATGAACAAGGGAGAGGAGTGAGTTTCAAGAGGCCTGGTCTTATCCCCAGGCTTGAGTAGAATGATTCCTTTTTGCCCAGCTGGTGTCCAAGAGAACTGAAGACTGGAAGAAGAGAGGACCGAGTGGCTGGATTCCCTCTGAGATGGAGTGGGCTCTCAGACAACATCACCTACAAAAAGCCCATCCAGAGGCCCTGGGGCCTGGGACTTGGGAGATGCAAAGGGGAGCCAGAGTTGATGGGAAGAAGGGGTCCAGCAAGTCCATGAGACTCAGCATCAAGAACCTGGGACCTGGGAACCAAGCAAGAGGGCAAAGCTGAGGACATCTAATGGCAAGCAAGAAGGTCCTCAGCATACAGCTGGGTTCTAAGTCTCTCATGCTAAGGGAGAATTGATAAGGGGCCCTGGGAGCAAAGTTGAGCCTCTGTTATTAGAACTAAGACACAAGGTTGGACACTGAACTTGGCTCCTTCTGAAATGCCCTAACTGAGGTCAGGTCTGGCCCCAGAGTTTGTGGCTGAGGTGAGCCTGCCCGTGGAGTCCAGGGACTCCAGCTGTCAGGAGCGGACAGGGAGATATTTGGTAAGAACCCGGTACCTTCTGATCCCTGCTAACTTGTCCCCAAATCTGGTCTTGGAGTCGGCTATCTGCTGAAGTTGGGATTGCCCTTTCCAGAACTTCACACCAACTGGATGAGTGAAATCCTCCCGGCTTCCCAACTGCCTGGGTCTTGCTCAAACCTGGTCACAGTTGAGTGAATCATGACTCATATTTTCAGAATAAATTAGTAGACAAACAAGGTCTGTCCCTACCTCCTCTGTCCACCAGCCATCTCTTCTCCATTCAGCACCAAGCAAGAGCAGGCGATTCATGTGACCAGATCCCCACTTGCTTGACACCAGAGAACCTCCACGGCGAGCTTCCTCCAACGTTGACCATTTCCCACTCAACATGAAAAAAGGAGCATCCTTAGCCACAGCCACCATTTCTGCTGGGTCCCTTCTCCAGGGGATCTTCCTGACCCAAGGATCGAACCTGGGTCTCCAGCATGGCAGGCAGATTCTCTCCTGTCTGAACCACCAGGGAAGACCAAGAAGCCCAGAGATGTCCTCAAAATCTGTATGGTCCAGAGTATGCCCCGCTTGTCCTATAGGAAAGATTTCATGGAGAAAAAAGCACTAGTATCAAATAAGCGTGGGAAACACTGCATACTGGTATATACGTGTACTCGCTTAGTCATGCCCAACTCTTTGTGACTTCATGGACTGCAGCCTGCCAGGCTCCTCTGTTCATGGAACTTTCCAGGCAGGAATACTGGAGTGGGTTGCCATTTCCTTCTCCAGGGGATCTTCCCAACCCAGGGATCAAACCGCATCTCTTGCATCCCCTGCATTGACAGGTGAATTCTTTATCACTGAGCCACCTGGGAAGCCCCTTCTTAATAGATCAAAATAGACAAAGGTTCTGAGAAGTCCCACGAGAGAGCAGTCTGTCTGACTTGTCAAATCCAGTGTCTCTCCAGCTTATTGAGTCCAGAACCTTTTTTCCTCTCCAAAAGAATATTCTGTGGTGCGTTGCTTGGGAGCCACCCAAAATGCAAAGCGACACTTCCCACTGCCATCTTGACAGAGGAACTTCTTTCTGGAATTCCTGGGAGGAAAAGCAGAAGCTGGGGGCGGGGGGAGAGGGGACTTCTTATTAAAAGACCTCGAGACAGAGCAGGGACCCTGGAGGTCCTCAGGGGCAGGTGGTGGGGCACCGGGACCTTGCAGTGGCAGGAGGCTCTAGGGTCTCCCCCTCCCAGCTACTAGCTGAACCCCAGGTTCCCCATCTGTAACTGGGGCATTTTTGAGACCTAAATAACATATTGCATGGGCATCCCTGTCTCCGCCTCCAGAAGAGCCCATCTCCAGAGCCACCGACCCCAGAAAAGAGGTCAAAGAACAGATGCCACAGGAGGAGAGGGCAAGCTTAGCCGAGAGGGGAGGTCAGCCATCTGCTGCATCAGAAGAGAAAGCCATGGCTAATCTGGAAAAGCCAGCCTGTAAGAGAGTGACTGCATCTCCCAGCATCCTCTGGGGCAGATACAGTCTCATTGTTTGGCTGGACACGAATCAAAGACCAACCCACCTGCCTCCCTGTCCTGACCAGCAGAGCCCCCTGTTCTGTCTCCTCCTTGTTCCTCTGCATCCTCCAGGGCCTGAGATGACCTCCCAACCCCCACCTGTGAGCTTTTGAGGCTCCTGTCTTCTTAGGGGCAGAGGGGAGGAAAATTCTGCTACAGCTCCCTCCCTCCCGCCTAGACTTTTGGCTGCCTTCTGAAGCCGGACAATACAGGGAAATGTTTGCACCCAAACAACTCCGCTGCTTCAGGAACTGCCTGACCCTGCCCAGGAAAGCGAAATTCTCCAGCTCCACCCTGCGGCCCCCTCGGTCTGGGGATCAGAAACCAGTAGAGAGGTTATTACCAGAGCAAAGGGAGTCATGAACATCCCCAAAGTGGTGAGAGGAGAGTTCAGGGGTCACCTCCCTCTAAGGACTGGAGCTTTTTCCTTCCTGCCCCAAATCAGAAAGGGAGCTCTGGGGTGGGACTGGGGGGTGGTGGCGGGTGGGAGAGAGGCTGGAGGGGGCGGGGGTATATGTATACATATAACTGATTTACATGGTTGTCCAGCAGAAAGTTATACAACCTTGTAAAGCAAGTATACTCCAATAAAAAGAAAATAGAAAAAAATAAAGTCAAAGAAAAAAGAGAAAAAGAAAGGGACCTCTGTCCCCGACTGCAGGATACACAAAAGCCAGATTGTCAATATTTATCTGGAGAGCCCAGGCTCTGGATTAATCTGGCCTAAAGATAATACAAATAGCACTTTGATGTGACTTGAGAAATGTATTAATTCATTCAACAAGCATGTGCTTGTTGGGTTCTGGGCCAAGCCCCAGGCTGGGCACTGGGGATCTGGGGTAGATCACCCCCGACTCTGCCCTGGAAAGGCCCACGTCTAGGAAGAGAGAGAGGGAGGTCCCTCAGGATGCAATAAGATGGCAGGTGGGGGCCTGCTCTGTCCCAGCTGAAATTTAATGGTGTCAGTTCAAACAAGGGCTCGAGGGACCGGCGAACGCCCGGGGTGGGACGGGCTAGGGAAGGCCACACACACTCGCGGCCATGGCCCCCAACTCAGGAAGCCAAGGGGTCAGTGCAGTCTGCGAAAGCAGAGGTCCACGTCCGCAGTGTCTGATAGCAGACTGGAGGCACCTCCCCTCCAGAAAGCCCTTCCCATCCGGTCTGGGTCTCCTCTCGCCCTGAGGCGCAGAACACAAGGTACAAGTCAACAAAACGTGCAAATCGACAAGGAGATAAAACAGATCACATTCTCCTGTGTGGCTGGCACAGACGCCTGCATGGGACACCGACACGGGGCGACCCCCGTGGGGTGTAGGGGTTCCTGCCGGCAGACCTGCAGGGCTCATCAGTTTCCTGTTTCCAGTACCCGGGGCATGGGGCAAAAAGGAGACGGTGTCAGTGACCCTGGGCTCCCACCTGCACCCCCCAGCCCCTCGTGTGGGGCCTGCCCTGTGCCCTGCCGTGCAGCCTGCCTTTGAGGGAAGGAGGCAGTTTGATGGAGGGGCCGGCCGCCTGCCGGGGCAGCTCAGGTCAGGACAGCCAGTTTGCTGGTCGCAGCCCCTCACGCCCACCTCCCCCCTCGGCCAGAGACTGTGTGTTTTTGTCTTTCTTGGGAGGGGGGAGGGGTGCGGCTCAGAGCCTTGAGTGATGAGTTAAGTGACAATGAATTTGCACCACATGGAGCCCTGGGCTTAAGGGGAAAGTGTTTTGGTGAAACGCAGCTGGGATTTCATCAGCCCCCACCCCCCAGACAGTACAAAAATAGTCCAGGCCAGGCCGGCTCTGACCCACAGGCCTGGCCCAATTTCACCGCCCCCTGTCCTGGAGAGAGGCTCCGAGTGGCCTCTTTCCTTGAATCTGGGTTTCGTAATCTCTCCTTGTTGTTTTGGTCGCCTGTTTGTTGACTGGCCTGGTTTGTCTTGTCTGGAGGATTCGCTCCCTCACAAACTCCCAGCCTCTTGGCCCTGCAGAGAGAGGGAGGGGATGAGGCAGGAAGACCCTCCCTCTCTGTCAGGGACCAGGCTCACACTGGGCTGGATAAGGTCACAACCTGGGGAGTGTGAGTGGATGGGGGACCCTGGACACAAGGACAAGAGGTGGCCTTCACTCCAGCAAGAACTGGAGGGGCCTTGTCAACCTCTCAAGCCCAACCCCATTTCTTGGAGGGGAAACTGAGGCCAGAAGCAGGAAGTGAGTGAGCTGAAGCGTCAGAAGCTGTTAACAGCATTGGCAGGGTTCACTCCACATACCCAGCACCAAGGGCCTGCCGGGCACCCAGGAGTCCCCCAGAGTGTGGGTGGATTGCCAGTGTAGTCAATGCCCTTCATCCCAAACCTCAGCTCAGAGGAAGGAAACAGAGAGGGAGCTGGACCCCTGGGGGCAGAACAAGGACGTGGGCAGGTCCCAGCGCCCTGAACATCTGTATCTCCTTCCCCCCAGATGCGAATGGTGATAGCTGCTCCTCCAGGGCTGGGAGCAGCTCCCAGGGGAGAGAGATGCACCTGCAGGGAGGCCAGGGGCTATTGGGATGGGGGGGCAAGACAGGGACACCCCTAGGTGAGATGATGGAGGCAGAGCCACAGCATCCCTCAGACCAGCCGCTGGGGGCTGCTGACCAGACAGGACAGAGTTACAAATGGGAACCTGGGCTCCACCTGGACACCTGGACCAGGGCTGAACTCTGCCATCCTGGGGGTCAAGGTGAGGGCCCTGAGTGGCTGAGGCTGCAGGGTCACAGCATTCCGAGGCCACTTTGAGAATGAATCTCCTATCCTGAGTGCCGAGGCTAAGACAGACCCAGTCCTGGGGACCAGGGTGGACACAGAGCACATGGTCAGGGCATTGGAAACTTGATAAGCGGCGGCAAAAGGGCCCTGGTTTCTGGGATTCCCCTAGTAGTCCAGTGGCTAAGACATTTCTCTCCCAACACAGGAGGCCAGGGTTTGATCCCTGGTCAGGGAACTGGATCCCACATGCTGGATCCCACATGAGGTTTACATGCCTCAACTAAAAGGCTTGCATGTCTCAACTAAGACCTGGCACAGTCAACTAAATTAAACTTGAAAAAAAAAGGGACCTGGGTTCAGGCTGACCTGGGCTCTCCCCCAAGTTAACATAAGGGACGCCAAAAGACAGCATCCCAGGGTTTGGTGATGAGGGGCCAAGAGGGGCCACTTGAAGTCCACCTTGTGAGCAGGGGAAAGCTGGATCGGCTAAGAGTCCAACAGCCTGAGCTCGCCTCCCTTTCTTCCCATGTGCTCAGCCTGTCCAGAGGCAGAGGAGCTGCTGTCTGGGCTCAACCAGCAGCTTCCTCCTCAGACCACAGGATAAGACTCACATGGGTCCTTCCTTCCTTCCTCAGTCTCCCCAAGCAGGGTCTGGCCAGAACACCTCAAACACACACAGGAAGCATGGTCTGGGCACGCCAACCCCCACCGCTGCCCTCTGTCCAGTGGACCCGGGGACCCAGCATGTCCAAAATCCCTGCCGGCCTGGCTTCTCCCCCACCCCCCTACCCCCTCGCACCTCCAAAGGGTTTCCACTCGCTCATTTCTCTCCCATTGTTTTCCTTCTTGGCCCTCGGCCAGTCCCCAAAGGCCAGGCTAAGGCCCATTGAAGCCAGCCCAGCTAGGGAATGGGGGGACATCGGGCTGGAGTTCTGGGATGCCCGGCTCAACCCCAGGAATCTGGGGAGTTGGAGGAGGTATCTCCCCAGCCCTCTTGGTAGGGGTGGGAATTAGGAGCTTAGTGAGGGGTAGGGGGTCAGACAGGCCTTGATTTGAGTCGCTTGTCAGTTTATGGAGAAGGGATTTGCCTTCTCTGAGCCTGTTTCTCTGTCTGTAAAGTGGGAGTGAGGATAGTACCCTCCTGCCACAGCTGTGGCGATTAAGTGAAGTGTTACATTATGGTCCCTGTCCTCACGGCAGTACCTGGAACAAAGGAGGTACCCAGTGAGGACGGCTGCCATGTCCACGCCCAAGAGGGGCAAAGGGCTCTGGGTGGGAGAGACTATTAGAGAGTATCAGTGGAACAAGGCAGGTCAGCACGGGCTGTCCAGCAATGATACCTGTGGCCCCAGAACGTCCTCTCCTCCTTCTTCCTGCTTTTTTCTCTGGCGGTCAGATGGTGGCCGAGACGGACTGATGGAAGCACACACACACACACAGATGCACATCCATGAAGATCCCCAGCCCACAGCCCTGGAAGCTCCGGGTGACCCTCCAGACAGCGGCCCCACCTCGGGAGCAGGGGTACCCCGAGGACGCTGGCCACACAGCAGGTCGGCTCAGGGCTGACTCTCACAGCCCCAGCTGCCCCAGATTCCCACTTTCCAGAAGAATTAGAGGAACCGGCTCCCACCCTAGAAAAGCCTGACTCTGGGTCTGGAAGGCTCGACAAGGCAGGGGACCGCCCTTGCATGCCTGACACCTCATCTGAAGGCCTGGGGGGGCAGTTCTAGGGGACAGGCCCCCATAGCTCAGCTGGCCTGCTTCTCCTCCTGGGCAGCAGCCCTTAAGACCCCAGCCTCCTCCCCAGTCCCCCTCTCTGTCTGGTTTGTCTCCCCTACCCATCCCACTTTCAAAGTGGCAGTGAGAGTGGGGAAGGACACAGACTTGGGAGGCAAACCACCCGGCTTGACTCCCACATCTGCCACCCAATGGCTGAGTGTGACCTTAAGCCTCAAGCTCCCCATCTGTAAAATGAATTAGTAATAACAACAGTACCTCATCCCAGGGAGACTGGAATGAGTTAATACAAGGAAAGTCCTCAGGGCTGTATCTGGCCCAGGGTGAACATTCAATAAATGCTAACCCTCATTATTTTTTATTTGTGTCTCTGTCTTCCATGTTTGTTGACTCAAATTTTCCGTGGGTAAGGAGGTGTGGAAGAAGGCTTGAAGTTCTGTGGTCTAAACTGCCCGCTGCTCCCAGGGCCTCCGGGCTGGAGGCTACAGCTATAAAGGATTCCTTTCAATTGGGGCCAGTGATGCTCTGATAAAGCTTGACCACAGGATGCAGAATCGGTGGGCTGTAGGCTCACACCCCAGGGCTCGAAGGCTAGGCCAGCACCAGAGCTAAGGCCGTTCGGAGCGGGGAGGCAGCAAAGCCCTCAATCCTAGGGCACAGGCTGCCAACACTTCTCTGCATTCCCAGCACCTCTCTCCTCTGCTTCCCTCCGCCACTTTCCATGCCAAATATCTGGCCTCCACCCATGGCTGTTTGTGCCTCATGTCATAGGCGGCTGAGTCTCAGAATCCTAGATGCCTGGAGTTACAGGGTTGGAGTATAGTGATGGAAAACTATGTAACACAGCTTTGAACTCTTGGTGAGAACAGCCTCTGCCACCTTCCTGATTGTAAGAAGCCCTGCCAGCTTGGATCCCCTCCTGTGATGGGGAGCTCACTATCACGATCCTGTGAGAATCCCACCTGCTTTCATTCCTTAGGGTCCCACGTCCTCAGTGAGGTCAGAAGGGTCATGCCCCACACTGAGGAGGAACAGTCCAGGCCACCACTGGGCAGTTCCCATGGCTGGAAGGTTTCCTCCAACCCAGACCTGCCTTCCTCTCCTAACAGCCCCATGCCACGTCTCTGCCCCAGGAGCCCCTCACCCCGAGGTGGTTTTTCCTGCAGACTAGTGCCAGTGCCCTCCAGCCCCCTACTTTTCTAGGCTCTCTTCTCTGAGTCGGGGGCCTCTGGGTGACATCCAAGCCCATCCTGCCAAGCACAGGTACTGGCAGAGACAGGGTTAGAAAGGAAGTGACAGGTGGGCACATCATGTGAAGTGTGCTCCGTGACAGGGACCCAGAGAAGTCCCACCATCAGCTCGTGGGTGGCTCACCCTGCAGCACCCTAGGCTCCCCGGGAGGGGCTGGGCAGACAGGCGAGCCGGGGGGTCCCGGAGACTCTTTCAAGCGATGCCAAGAGCCTGCTGGCTGAGTTGGTGCAGAGTGGCAGCTGTCACCACTCCTGGCGGGGGACGTGTGTCTACATTATGTCACAACTCAGCTATTCCCCAGGCAGCCCCCAGGAGAAGCCCTGGGAGCTGTGACATCCAGAAAGGAAGGGGGGCGGCCTCTGCACACAGGACCCCCACCTCAGAGCAGGACACCCCGGGGAGTACCGACTCCAGACCCCGCCAGGCATGGGGCGAGAGGATGGCCACGGGGCTCGGAACTTCCAGACGTGCAGCCTGCAGACTGGCCAGAGCAGCCGCCAGGGGCCAGATGGGCTGCATTAACCTGGGAGCAGGCTCTTCGGGGCCCAGATGCTCTGTGTTGAGCCGGCAAGCCAGCTTTGGGCTCCATATGTGGGCCTGGGGTGGGGAGGGGGGATGGGACACAGCTCCAGATGTGTGCAGTCTGAGCAAAGGAGGACTGTGGGACTCAGCTGCAGCACCTCCGGGGGCCCAGGGGCCTGGAGCTTCGAGGGCTGGGCCAAGGGGGCCTCTCTATCACATCCTCTCCAGTCCACCCACCACCCCAGCCCTTGGGCCTCGAAGGGATTCAGGGTTCACGGAACTCTGACCCAGCAACTACCAAGCCCAGAGGCTTCAGCCTCATTTCCTGAGCAAGGACAGAGCCCAGGGGCCTGCCCAGCATCATGCAAGCCAGGGACAGGCAGGACCCCCGGTGGGAACAAAGGGTCTCAAGTCCCTCCCACCACAGGCAGCTGGGGCGGGGGTGGGGGGGGGGAACGCAGTGGGTGGCGTGGTTTCCAAGACTGGAGGCCAGCCTCTCCCCAGGTGCTGTCAGCCACATACTCCGCTAACCTGGGCATCCCTCGGGGAGTGGTGGGAAGAGGCACAGCCCTGACCTTCAAGGTAGGGTCCGCGGGGTGCGGGGACACGGTCCAGGCCCAGGAGACTCAGAGAACACAGCCCCTCAGCCTCCTCCTGCCACAGATGGTGCTGCTCCACCAGGGGGTGGAGGGGTTGGGGTTCAGCTTGGCAAAGGACCCCGGCTGACCCCAGGCACTCAGCCACTAAGCTGAAAGAAGCGTTCCTGCTCCCTGAGCACCACTGTATGCAGGCCATGCCCAGGCCCCTTACCAGCCAGGGCGGTTCCCCACAGCTCCAGTGCGGCGTCTCCCCATCTCAGAGACGGCCGGGCCCAGGGGCGCCCAGGCTGGGCCAGGCAGGGCCGGAGGAGCAGAGTGACCAGTCCCTGGCCCAGGCCTGCCGGGGCTCTGCGGGCTGGGGGCTCACGATGGTGTCTGGGGAAGGCCTTCCTAAGGAAGCCTTGGCGGGGGGGTGGCCTCCCTAGATCTGAGCCTCCTGTCCCTACAAAGAACTTCCGCCCTGATGGTGGAACCACCTCGGGAAGCACAGAGACCCCCGCGGCAGCCCCTCCTCAATGTCCAGAGCCACCCCCTCCCCACCCCTTCCCGTAGACCCTACAAGTGGGCTGAGAGGGCAAGGACAGAGGCCAATGGTGAGTCCTGGGAAAGCCCCTCATCCTCTAAGTCCTCCCATCTGTGCAGACCCCAGCTCTGGCCTCTGAACCAGGAGGGCGTGGCGGCCCCCCCCACCACAGTGGGTAGAGGTCAGAGGTCAGACCCACCACCCACGGCGGCTTCTGGGAACCTCAGCCTAGAGGTGGCCTCTGGGCCCGAGCGGAGGAGAGGGGGGTGGGCAGGCACAGCGGCTCTGGGGGACTGCTGGTCACCCCGCAGATGCCTTCTAACCCTGCCCCGGTGAGGCAACCCAGAGAGGGTCAACCGGGAGGCTGTCGAAGCGGGGAGCCGGCTGAGGTGAGAGGCACTAATGGGTTATGTCAGGCGAGCGCTCTGGGGAGGGGGCCACGCCTCTCGGCTCTGGCAGCCCCACCTGGGGCCCACGCCCAAGGGCTGGGGCCTGGGGAGAGATGCTGGCCTGATTCTGCCTGCAGCCGGAGGGCCGGGGAGGGGGCTGCCTGCCCTGAGCGAGGAAGCCTCGTTTAGCCACAGTAGCCCAGGAGGCAAGGCCCGGGTGAGCCCCGACCCCGTCGGGCCTCTGATGAGTGGCAAACACAGGGACATCCCCTCGGGTGGCAGTGTCTGTCCAAGCCTGCAGGTAGGTCTGCTTAGTGGGCAGCAGAGTCCTGGGACAACTCCCAAGCCTCAGGAAGAGCCGTCTTGCATCCATCACTTTCTCCTCCAGCCAGACCCCCACCCCAGGACTCCAGGATCCCATCCCCAGCTCAGGGGACCCTGATTTCTCATATTCTCACTGTTCTGCCTGGGGTCTGTCCAGCACCGATGCACACCACCCCCCATCCTCGGAGATGCACCTGGACAGCCCCCAACATCACTCTTCCTCCTGAGGACAAGGAGAAGCTTGAAAAGGAGCCCACTCCCAGGGCAGTGGGCTCAGGGAGTGACTAGGAGCCCGAGGACCTAGATGGGTGCTCCGTGCAAGGGTCGGGGTGGGGGTGGGGGCAGGGTCAATGAAAGGCCAGGGACTTAGGCCTGGGACTGAGGAGGGGGCCTCTCACAATCGTGGCTGGGCAGCCAGGGCCCTGTATGTCTTGGCGGAGCGGGACCCCTGGGCCGCCAGGTATGTAACAATTCCAGCCATTTCCTGCCCTATTAATGAGAAAGGGGCTGATATAAATACACGCTCAGCATAAATAAATACAGGCCAGGCCCGGGACTGCATAGCAGACAGATTGCGTGGAGCTGCTGGCCAGCCCTGCAGCCAGCTCTCCCACCCTGTTCGCACCCCCCCACCCACCGCCCCCCCAACTTGTTTTTCCTCCAGCAGGCCAGAGCCCCTCCACACTCTCAGGCCTGAGATAGATGGACGGACGGCCTGCCTGCCCTCCAGACCTCAGAACAAGGCCCCCCGTGGCTCTGGGAAGGCCGCAGGCCCAAGAGAGAGCGAGCTTGGGGTTTCCCAGCAAAGCCCCACCAGGTCTGGTGGGGTACTGTTTGTGCACAGACCCAGCGCAGCCCTGTGAGGCCCGAGGCTATGGCTGAACCTGTTCACAGGTGGGGAGACTGAGGCTCAAGGGGTTAAGGAACTTGCCCAAGGTCACACAGAGATGAGGGAGTGGGTCCAGGGTTCAAACTGGAGCCTGTCTGACCCCAGGGCCTCTGTTCTCACTGCCTGCGAGGAAAAGCCACAGGCAGGTTCATGCCTTCCTCCTCTTTCTCTCAAGCCCCTACCCTGAGTCGCCAGGGCCCTGGAAGGCACAGGAGCACTTACATTCATGGAGCCAGATCTCAGCTCATGTAAGATCAATGGCTCAGCAGGTAAAGAATCTGCCTGCAGTGCAGGAGACGCAGGTTCGATCCCTGGGTTGGGAAGATCCCCTGGAGAAGGAAATGGCAACCCACTCCAGTATTCCTGTCTGGGAAATCTCATGGACAGAGGAGCCTGGCGGGCTACAGGCCATGGGGTTGCAAAGAGTCAGACACAACTGAGCAACTAAGCATAGCAAGCAAGGACTTAGTGGAGCTATACGGGTGACCTCCTCCAAGCTGGGGTGTCCAGGATATTGAGGGCCCCCCCCCCACAGCATTGGCTGTTTCATCAGGATCACCAGGCACTGCACAGACATGGAAACCGAGACCCAGAGGGGCCACCTGGCAACACATATAATGTGAATGGATTCCCATCAGTACGTCCAGACAGAGCCCCATCAGTGGCTATAGGTGTGTGTGTGTGTGTGTGTGTGTGTGCGCACAGGTTTGCATGTATATTGCAACTAGAATGTATATTCCACACACGTTGACTCTGCTTCTCTGAATTTAGAACCAGAGAGAGGGAAACATTTTTACCTTCACACTTCTGTCCCTTTTCTTTCTTTCTTTCTTTTTTTTTTTGGCCACACTATGGGGCTTGTGGGATGTTAGTTCCCTGTCCAAGGATTGAACCCGGGGCCCTGGCAGTGAAAGCATAGAGCCTTAACCACTGGACCACCAGGGAATTCTCAACATCTCTGTGCTTGTGGTAATTTAAAATATATATATATAATAAGAAGAAGGAAAAAAATAGCCCCTACCCCCATCACCCCAACACACACCTAACTCTCCCCATCCACTGCCCACGGGCCTCACCACTGGTCCCAGCCTCCAGCCCATTCCCAGCTCTATCCTGGCTCCGGTCCTCTCTCCCCAGATAGCACTGGGACTTACCACCTCCCCTCCCTTCTTGGCCTTTGAGGCCCCTCTCCAGCTGCTCCCTCCCTCCCATCACCCCAGGCCCAGGGCCAGAGCCCTATCAGGTGCCGTCTTGGTCCCTGGCTGCTCCCCAGGCGAGCTCTGGGGCCTCCTCCCTGACCCCCAGCCCCCACCTTCAGCAGGGGGGCCGAGCTCACACACCTCTGCGCTCAGCTCTCCCTGCGTGCTGAGGGCAAGTTCTGGAATACCAGCTGTGTTGACCCCCTTCACAGGTGTTCTGCCTGGTCGGCCAGATGTGGGAGCCGTTCAGAGTCATCAGGCCAGGGGCAGGCCGAGTCTGCCCCTCAGACTCAGAAGAAGGGCCTGGAAGTTCACCCCACATCCACCCCTGGGCCATCTGCAGGTTTTTCTATGAGAGGCAGGGCAGGAAACGGGCCCTAACTTCTCTAGGAGCCAGAATGGAGAAGGAAGTAGAGGCGAGCTCTCTCGAATATCTTCCCACACTCATCGCCCCTGGGCTTGGGAATGACTAACGAGCGATCACTAACTCCCCAGAAACCATCTCTCTGCTCCTCCCATAGAAGCACTGCCCTAATGGTGGCGAATGGGGGATCTGATCCACTGCGGCTGCATCCACACCCCTGAGCAGAACCTGGGCAGCTGGCCCGAGGGCCAAGATACTGGGTGTTTCCCGCTACCTGGAGGAGACCGGATCTGTGGTTGTATTTGTGTGTGAGGGGGTGGATGGACGGGCTTCCCAGGTGGCACTAGTGCTAAAGAACTCGCCTGCCCATGCAGGGGACGTAAGAGATACAGGTTTGATCCCTAGGTCTGGAAGAGCCCCTGGAGGAGGGCATGACAACCCACTTTAGTATTTTTGCCTGGAGGATCCCATGGACAGAGGAGCTTGGGGGGCTACAGTCCATGGGATTGCAAAGGGTCGAACACGACTGAAGCGGCTTAGCAGGCAGGCAGGCAGGGTGGATGGACAGGTGGGTGAGTAGATAGACAGGCTGAGAGATAGACAGGTGGATGAGTGGACAGATGGATGGATGAGTGGGAAAATGAGTGACAAAGTGTATGAATGGATGCACAGGCCAGCTGCAGACTGGCTCAGGAATAACTACATTCTGAAAGGAATTTTCTAAATCTCTGAAATGTGAGGTCCTGGCACCCCCCAGAGGCCAGAGTCTCTAACTACCCATCATCCCTAAAAATCCCTGGGTATCAACAGCCTCAGGAAGCAGGCGCATGGACCTAGATGAAGTAAGGGTTCTAGGAAACGAAAAAAGACTAGGGTCCAGTGCTGGTTCTTGCTCTGACTTATTCTGGGACCGAGGGAATGAATGTTCAAGCTTATAGGCTCAATCTCACCTGGATGTCTGCGCTGGTAAGTGATTTAAACAAAACTATGTGTGTAAAGCATCTGAGGGGACTTCCCTGGTGGCTTAGATGGTAAAAACTCTGCCTGCAATGCAGGAGGCCTGGGCTCGATCCCTGAGTCAGGAAGATCCCTTGAGTAGTCAATGGCAACCCACTCCAGTATTCTTGCCTTGAGAAATCGATATACAGAGGAGCCTGGCGGGCTACAGCTTTTTTGTTTTGTTTTTTTCCTTAGAAGATGTCTGAGAGGGTTACCTGGAACATACCAGGCGCTCACAGAAAGTGATTCCTTCCTAGAGGAAGCCCTAGGGCACACATGGTTTAGTCACTAAGTCCTGTCCGACTCCTTGTGAGCCCGTGGACTGTAGCCTCCCAGGCTCCTCTGTCCACGGGATTTCCTGGGCAAGAATACTGTAGTGGGTGTCCATTTCCTCCTCCAGGAGATCCTCCCAACCCAGGGATGGAACCCATGTCTCCTGCTTTGGCAGGTAGATTCTTTAACACTGAGCCACCTGGGAAGCCCCAAAGTACACATGCATCCACACAGATGCACGTGTGAGTGCACACACACACAAACATACACACACACACGCACAGCGCAGCACAGAAGAGGGACGAGAGTGAGACCCCAGGCCAGGCCAGGCCAGACAGGGGAGCCCCAGGCGGACACATTTATTCTCCAGGAGTTCCAGGCTCTGGCAGGACTGGCCTGGCCTCAGGGGCTGGGGGCCCAGAGGGTGGGGTCTCAGACGAGAGCCCCAAGGCCTTGTGGGGCTCAGCCTCCTGGGCCTGGGCCAGCTGGGCTGTGTGCTCAAAGGCGGCCTGCAGCAGGTGGGAGGCGAGGCAGGAGGTCCAGGTGACGAGGTAGGCCAGGCGCCAGGAGGTGAGCCTTCCCGTGCTCTCCACCCGCCAGTACAGACTCTTCAGCAGCGCCAGGGACCTCCTCACCACGCAGTTCTCCAGGACAGCCTGAGGGCGGGGGACAAGTGGATGGGCAGGCGCTGTCCGGAGCTCACATGCCACGCTGCCTGGCCACTAGGACCCCCCCAGGACCCCCGGCCCAGCCCAGGCCCAGGGTCCCGGGTCTGCCCTCTCCAGCCCAGCCGGCGCCCACCCTCACCCACCTTCCCGGGCAGCCGGCCCAGGCCGCAGCACTGGGCTTTCCGGTACAGTCTCCAGACCAGCAGCAGCAGCAGCAACACAGCCAGCATCAGGCTGTGCAGACACGACAGGAACAGGTCTGTCCAGGTGGCCGCAGACAGGCCCAGCTGCTCCCAGGCACCCAGCGACTTCGGGGCCAGGCCCAAGGCCCGGGCACAGCCCAGCAGGCCTGCCCACACCAACCTGGGTGCCCGCAGTGCCAGGCACACAGGGACCTCTATCAGTGTCAGCCCGGCCCGGAGAACCCAGCCCATGGGGCAGCCGGTGATCTTGGGGGGTGGGTGGGACCCCTGGGCCTCCCGAGCCAGCCCCGACAGCCAGTGGTTGAAGAGGAAGATCTTGAGGAGAAGGAAATTGTAGAGGTGGGTCCGGTTCTGGACCAGCTATGGGAAGAGGAGAGTGTTGTCACCCGTTGCCACTCACTTGCTGCAGGGGGCCCACCTGTCCCAGGCTTTATGGTGCTGGTGTGGCTGCCAGGCCATCCCTAGCCAGGCCCTCCCCTTCTCAAGGCCTCAGTTTCCCCCACCCCAAGAGTGATCTTCATCTGTCCACTTGGACGAACTCCATTCTCAGGAGGGATCTTTAGTAGCTTCCATATTATATTTTATTTTCTTTCCTCTGGGTTTTTCTCTCTCTCTCTCTCTTTTTTTTTTTTTTTTTTTGGTCACCCCAGGTGGTTTGCAGGATCTTAGTTCCCTGACTAAGGATCGAACCCGTGTCCCCTGAAGGGGAAGCACAGAGTCTTAACCACTGGACCACCAAGGAATTCCCTTTCCTTTGGGTTTCAATGGTTATTTACCACCCTCCAGACTAAGGTCATGTTTGAAAAAGATTGGTAGGAAGGTCAATGCTTTATCCATGGGAGTGACCCTCTAGAGAAAATCCTGCAGCTTGAAGGTGGGGCTTGTGAGTGCTAGGGGATTATTCCAGGAGGGGGCGGCCACCTTGCTTCACCAGCGGCGTCCAGCGGCAGCTTTGGTCCTCACCCCCGTGGCCCCCACCCCCCAACGCCCGCTCACCAGTGTGGACAGCTTCACCGCCACCAGCAGAATCCCCGAGAGGCTGGATCTGACCGGAGGGACGGCCTCCATGTCTGGCCCTCCTTTCTCTTCTCCAGTGGAAGAAGCGGGGTGACCTCACAGACACCAAAGGGTGGGGACCAAGTTACCGTGGGAACCCAGTTGCCACGAAAGTCTCCCCTGTCCCTGCCTCCTGCCCCATCACTGCCCAAGAACAGGGGTTATCTGTCTTCCGCATCCTGTCGCCTTCCTGATGGGGGACTGCTCCCGGGACATCAACTCCTCGGACTCCCGGTCCGCCCAGCACAGGCCGCCAGGGCAGTGCAAAGGTGCTGTACCTTCCCACACCCTTCCAAACCCTGAAGCATCAGAGACCTGGGAGACAGACATCTTCACCCTAGGGCCGCGGGGGACAGAATGCTTGGAGGCAGACGGAAGCCTCAGCCGCCCAAATCTGAAAGCTCCTACCTAACCCCCACCCATCCTTCTTGCCTTTTGCGAAAACGTTGATCCCATCACAAAGCAGAGAAGTCAGCTGTAACCTTTACTCTCCAATCTGAGTGATGCGTCAGTGGCTTCCAAGACTCAGAGGAGGGCAGGGGAGAGAAAATGTGCTCACAAAAGGCTTCAGAGGGTCTTGGAGAGAGGCATTCCGAGAGGGAAAGGGGGCAATTTGCTGAGCAAGACCCCTCGGGGGCCACAGGGCTGCATGGAAGAGAGGTTTCTGGAAGCTGTGGATCAAAGTCTTAGAATTCTGGGAGAATCCAGAACCTTGATCACAGCCTTTCCTACAACGCTTTCCTCTCTGGGTCCCAGCAGGTGCCCAGAGATGCTGCAAGGATGAGGCTCTCAGGCCGTTTAGAAACTTTTTAAAAGCGCGTCCTCTGGTGGCCCATGAGTGCAGGGCACAATTGCCATCTCACTCCCTTTCTCCGTGAGACCCTTGTGCAGGATACAACCCTCTGAAAGAGTGCCGGGAAGGTCAGAGGTGACCCCTGCCTAGGACGGGTCCCATTCACATTCACCCATTTGTTTCCTCTCCTGGGGTGACATCTGGGGTTCAGTGCGAGGAGGGTGCGAAGTCTCTCGGCTCCGTCCGCTGCCCTTACCCCTCCCCACCCTCCACAGTCCCCCAACACTATAGCCCTGAGGGGAAGCTGGGGTTCAAAAAGGACTCCTGGAGCTAAGTTTTGAAGGATGGGTGGGAGCTTTCCAGAGGAGGAAGTGTGGAAGGGTGATATGGGCAGAAGGAACAGCACGATTCCATCAGTTCAGTATGGGTGGAGCATAAAGTGCCTTTCTGGAGAAGGAAGTGGCAACCCACTCCAGTGTTCTTGCCTGGAAAATCCCACAGACAGAGGAGTCTCGCCGGCGGCAGTCCATGGGGTCCCAAAGAGCCGGGCACACCTGAGGGACTGAGCATGCAAGGAGGGTTTACCTCTTCTTTGGGTGACTGTTAGTTTGCACTCAAAAGAATCACTGGGACTTCCCTGGTGGTTCAGTGGCTGAGACTCTGCACCCAGTGTGGGGGGCTGGGTTCAATCCCTAGTCAAAGAACTAGATCTCACATGTCGGAATTAAAGATCGCACATGCTGTGACTAAGACACAGCACAAATTAATTAATTAATTAATTATTAAAAAAGAATCACAGTTTACAGTTATTTTAACTTGTCTTTGTTCTGTTGTTTTAAAATATGATGGTTATCAAACCAGTCGATTTTGTAATAATAAACGTTCACATTTAAATGCCCACATTTGAATTGATGCTTTCAAAATATGGTGCTGGAGAAGACTCTTGAGAGTCCCTCGGACTGCAAGGGGATCAAAGGAAATCAACCCTGAATATTCATTGGAAGGACTGATGCTAAAGCAATATTTTGGCCACCTGATGGGAAGAGTTGACTCACTGGAAAAGATCCTGATGCTGGGAATGATTGAAGGCAGGAGGAGAAGGGGGTGACAGAGGATAAGATGGGTGGCATCATCATCACCAACTCAGTGGAAATGAGTTTGAGCAAGCTCCAAGAGATGGTGAAAGCCAGGGAAGCCTGGTGTGCTGCAGTCCATGGAGTCTCAAAGAGTCGGGCACGACTGAGCGACTGAACAACAACAACAAATCACTAGCCACAGGCATTAATTTCTACAAAAATCCCACAGTCAGTAATGTGTTAAAAAGAAACAACAGGCCCAACATGGACTCACTTGTGCTAAGCCCCACCAGGACTTAATATGAGTGAGTGAGCGAGTCAAAGTCTCTCAGTGTCCAACTCTTTGCGACCCCACGGTCTATACAGTCCATGGAATTCTCCAGGCCAGAATACTGGAGCGGGTAGCCTTTCCCTTCTCCAGGGGATCTTCCCAACCCAAGGATCGAACCCAGGTCTCCCGTGTTGCAGGCGGATTCTTTACCAGCTGAGCCACAAGGGACGCCCAGGACTTGATATTTATCTTAATTGCAATTTCAACCTCTCCCCGGAGTGGAGTTTTTGCTTTCCTTTAAAGAGAAGGTGACCTGACTTGAGATAATTCGCCCTCTAACTTCCTTATCCCTCCCTTCTCCTTCCGGTAAAAGCCTCGCTTTTGTTCTGCTGTTCCACTCCTTGGAGCTCCTCTCTAACTGCTAGGCGGGGTGCAGACTATTCAAGAAGTATTGAATAAAGCCAGTTCGATCATCAAATGTACTCAGTTGAAGTTTGACTATTAACAGATTTGGTGGCAGTGGTGGGTCCAACGCGAACTACTGATGGCGTTCGTAGACAATGGGAAAGACAGGCGCGGCGCCAGCAAACCCCTTTTTGACGGCACTATCTTTTCTCACCATTTCTGAGGTCAGAGGAAGTTCATCATGGTTGTGAGCTCTGCTCTCTTTGCATCAAGCGCCTGGTCTAATTGGCTTTCTAGTCAGTTCCTCTTTGGTTTGGAAACCCCAGTTCTTGATGTTGTCCCTGGATTTCAGCAATTTGGGAATTGCTGGTGATTTAGTCTGCAGTTTCCCATTTCTTGGAACTCCTTCCCCAAATTCCACATTGGGAAATGCGGTAGCCACTATAGTTCCCCATTTACTTGGAATCAAGCTGCCATCTTCACTTAGCTGAGGTCTTTCGTTCAGGGCTTTTCCCCTACTCCGGAGTTCCATGGGGATTCTTAGTGGTTATCAGCTGGAGTCAGATGGGTCCAACTTGAACTGGACAGGGTCCAGTAAAAACAACTGCTAACAGGAATCTCAGAAGCCAAAAAGCTACAAAATCGGTGAGTCCTGTGCAAAACACAGGAGACGTCCAAATCAAATTGACTAGCAAGAAAAATAGACATCAAAGTAGACTACTTCCACTCAAGATACCAGATCAAGACTTTATACTTTACCTGGAACTCAGGACTTGCCTGGCAGTCCCGTGGTTAAGACTCTGAGCTCCCAAGGTAGGGGGCTCAGGTTTGATCCCTGGTTGGGGAATTAAGATCCTGCATGCCACAGAGCTTGGTCAAATAAAAGAAAACCACATGAAACTCTCTTTTTCCTCTCCTTTACCCTGGCACCGGCCCAGAAAGATAATGGCATCACTCATATCTCTCAGGCCATTGGTAGGGGAGGTAAGCTCTAGAATTTAGAACAATTTTTTATTTCAGGCTAGAAGTTTCTTCCCCCATATGCACTAAAAATCCTGAATGACCCTTGTGTGTGTCGGGGCGGGGGTGGGGGTGTTTAGTTGCTCAGTCGTGTCCAACTCTTTGTGACCCTTTAAACTATAGCCCACCGGGCTCCTCTGCCCATGGGATTTTTTCATGCAAGAATACTATAAGATGTTACCATTTCCTTCTCCAGGGGATTGAACCTACGCCTCCTGTGTCTCCTGCATTGCAGACAGAGTCTTTACCTGCTGAGCCATCAGGGAAGCACAAGGAAGCCCTGGCTTAGGAGTAAATACAATGGAAGTGCAATCAGAAGCCTCTCCTTAACCCTTAAAACATTGCAGATTCTGTTTCTAACACACTGGCTACCCAGCAAAGATCCTTAGACTCTCCGGCCAAAGTTGTTCTTGATAACAGTATTATCTTTTAGCTGAGCTGTTCTATGGCCAGCATCACCTACCGTATCTAGAGTTAATACTTCTGGGGAAGCCAAAACTCAGTTACATAAGATCCCTGAGCAAACCATCAGCTTTTAAAGGCGACTCCTTCAATGGGGTCTTCCTTTGATTAATTTGATCTTCACTGGTTTGGGTCTTGGAGACCCATGGCTCCCAGGTGCAGTCTTAACACTGGGAATTATCCCTCTTGTAGTTAAAATAATATTATTTTAACTGGTACCTTGCATATTCTCTCTAAAGCTTTAAATGCATATTCACAGCCTCTAATCACCAAGCAAATCTCCCTAAGACTGGACCTCAAAAGAGGAATAAAGCAAATGATTGACTGAAAAACAGTGAGCCTGGAGTCCTGAACTGGGAATAGCACACAGATTCAGCAACAAAGCAGCATCAACAAAAGTGGTGGGAGCTACAGAGCAGTAGGTGAGTGGTGCTAATGCCTTAAATTTTGATCACATTTCTCAGTTAGGCTGAGAGTTTGACCAAAGTGGAATTGTTGAAAAGAAACAACAGGCCTAAAATGGAGTCACTTGTGCTAAGTGCCACCAAGACTTACTACCTAACCTGATGGCATCCCTGACTCAATAGACATGAATTTAAGCAAACTCCAGGAAATAGTGGGAGACAGAGGAGCCTGGCTTGCTGTAGTCATGGGATCACAAAGAGCTAGACATGACTTAGCAACTAAAAAGCAACGACTGTAATTTCAGCCTTTCTCAAGAGTGGTGTTTTAAACCAATCAGTCTGGAATTACTTGGTGAGCACTAGTAAGGTAATCTGCCTAAGACTCCCTGACTTCCCCTAAGGGAAGATGACCCTGCCCAACTAGTCCCTTGCTTGGACTCCAAGGAGATCAAATCAGTCAGTCCTAAAGGAAATCAACCCTGAATATCCATTGGAAGGACTGATGTTGAAACTGAAGTTCCAATACTTTGGCCACCTGATGCAAAGAGCTGCCTCATTGGAAAAGACCTTGATGCTGGGAAAGGTTGAAGGCAGGAAGAGAAGGGGACAAGAGAGGATGAGATGGTTGGATGGCATCACCAACTCGATGGACATGAGTTTGAGTAAGCTCCGGGAGTTGGTGATGGACAGGGAGGCCTGTCATGCTGTAGTCTATGGGGTCACAAGGAGTCGGACACGACTGAGCAACTGAAGTGAACTCCTCCCCTGTGTACACTTCCATGTCCCACCCCCTTCTGTCTATAAAAACCTTCCATTTTGTACAGCTCCTCGGAGCACCTTTCTGATTGCTTGATGGGATGCTACCCTACTCATGAGTTGTTAAATAAAGCAAACTAGATCTTCAAATGTGAGCTTCCCTGGTGGCTCCGTGGTAAAGCACTCACCTACAAATCTGGCAACTGTGGACTTGATCCTTGGGTTGGGAAGATCACCTGGAGAAGGAAACGGCAACCCACTCCAGTAATCTTGCCTGGAGAATCCCATGGACAGAGGAGCCTGGTGGGCTACAGCCCATGGGGTCGGGAAGAGTCGACTGATCACTCATGCACACACATGCTGCAAGAAAACCCAAACCAAGTTTTTGTTCAACCCAATAGTTGTTGAATTAATAAATGAATGAATGAGTAATGGCCTCAGAGGTCCCCACTTGCCAGTCTGGAATGAGAGCAGAAGAGCTGCTGCAGAAGAAGCCCGCCACCCCCCCCCCGCCCCCGCCCCCCGCCCCGACACACACACCTTGGATCCTTCAGCAGGGAGCCCTCCACTCCTTTCTCTTTCCTGCCTAACACCTAGGTTCAAGGCCATGCATGCACTATTGTGCTAAGTGATGCTAAACCACGTCTCCCCTTCGTCACAGGAAGGACCAAGTGGGATAAGGCAACTATTAGTGGCCGCTGCATTGTCAAACAGGGGACGCCATTCCCCGGGCCTGATCCCTCTCCATAGAGATTCGCCTCCTCAGCCCAGGACCCAGGCCTAGAGGGGCAGGAAGCGTCACCTCCCTCCCGGTCCCAAGGGCTCCCAGGAGCTCTCCCTGAGGGTGCGGGACGGCAGCACGACCGCAAGGGGGCAGCAAACACCTGGGGCGCAGGGGCCCAACGCACCTGAGCGCGCTGCACAAATTGATGGAAAGTTTCCTGTGGCTGATTTTGTCCCTTCTCAGCCTGCGACAACAACCTTACGTCATCCCGAGGAGCTTGCCCGGTGCAGGTCCCATCCTGCCTGAGTTGCCGAAGGCGAAACCGCGGAGAAATATTGGGGACGAATAGTTTTTCTTCCTCGTTCCAACATGAAAACCTCACTTTATTTCAAATCTTCATTTTTTTTCCCCTCAGAAGAACGCAAAATTGAAAAATATGCCTTCAAATTTACTGTGATTTGCCTTTTTTTTTTTTTACTTTCTAAAGATGGCTTGATTGAAAATGCAAAAATGACCATTAAAACCTGATGGGAGCTGAGGAACCTATCCTGACTAAGGGAAAATGTGTTTGGAATCCGAGGACAGACTTGCAGCTAAACTGACCTCTACCACTTAATCATCAATCTAAGCTCCCGCCCCAGGTCTCTTTATCTGTAAAGCTGGTACATAGTTTATATATAGAATCTGCCAGGTGAGGCCTTGGGGAGGAACCGATGAAATAATGTCTGTGAAATGCTTTGCCCGGTACCTGGCCACGCACCAATGCTTGGGAGCTCATGAGTGAGTGAAGTCAGCGTCCACAGGTGAGAAGGAATGCAAGAATATTTTTAAAAAGCAGAATAAGCTACAGATTGCTTTCAAATATGTACAAATGTCTACAAAGAGCTCACCCCCTGAGGGCACACATTTTGTTAATTTGTAAACCAATACGTGGAAATATTCACTGCAATCAAACCACTTTCAAGCAATTCACTTGGAGCCCAAGACTAGATTGTAAAATTTTAAAAAAAGAAAATGACCATATTGAAAAGGGTCATTGCTACTTTAAAATTAATGCAAAAATTTTATTGCACACAAGAATGAATGAAAATGCTTTAAAAAGAGTTCTTTAAAAGGATATGAAGTCGTGAAACCATCCCATTGTTGAAAAACATTCACCACCACCCCCCAAAAAAGTTTGGATAAATGGGGGAAAAAACACATCAACACTTACAACAGATTGTAAAGTCACACTGAATGGTACAAAAACAACAATGGAAAATATAATTTTCACCCATTCATTTATTAATCATTTCATTTATTAATCAATTTATGCAGAACCAATGTGTTTCACATGCTTGTTTTCTGGGATCTTCCCCACCCACCCACTCCCTACCCTTCCTCAACATCTCCTCTCCCTACTTGCTCCTTCTGTCCATCAAAAGGGAGCTTCCCAGGTGGTTCAGTGATAAAGAACCCACCTGCCAACGCAAGGGACAGAGGAGATGTGGGTTCGTTTCCTGGGTCAGGAAGATTCCCTGGAGGAGGCTATGACAACCCACTCCAGTATTCTTGCCAGGAAAATCCCGCGGATAGAGGAGCCTGATGGGCTACAGTCCATAGGGCGGCAAAGAGTCAGACATAACTGAAATGACTAAACACACACTCATTAAAGGACATTTAGGGTGTTTCCATTTCTACTGTGAATAACACTGCAGTGAACTTGGCAGTATAGATGGGTCTCTTCACAATGGGTCTCTTCACAATCCTGCTTCCGATTCCTTTGCAGCCATACCCAGAAGTAAGATTGCTGGATCCTAAGGTAGTTCTAAGTTTAATTTTCTGAGGAACCTCCATCCTGTGTTCCAGAATGGCTGCACTAATTTACATTCCCACGTGAGATGTGACCACGTGGATGGAGCTGGAGAACACTACTCTAAGAGAAATAAGCAAGCACAGAAAGAGAAATACTGTGTGACCTCAGTTCTATATAGAATCGAACAAAGCTGAACTCTTAGAGACAGAAAGCATAAACATGGTGGCCAGAGGCTGGGGTTGGAGGAAATGACAACCCACTCCAGTATCAAAGGGTACAAAGTCTCAGTTATACAAAATGAGTAAGGTTTAAAGATCTGACCTACAGCAGGGCAATGACAGCTAACAATACTGCATCGTGTACTTGAAACTTGCTAAGGGGCTAGATTTAATTACATCTTCTCAACACACACCAACTGCAGAGGTGGCAGAAATGTTGTTTAGCTGGGTTGTAGTGATTGTTTCAGAATGTATCTGTATACCAAAACATCAAACTGTAAACATTAAGTGTATACAATCTGGGGAGTTCCCTGGTAGTCTAGCGGTTAGGACTGGGTGCTTTCACTACCATGGCCTGGGGTTCAATCCCTGGTGAACTGAGATTCTACAAGCCGTGCGATGCAGCAAAAAGAAAAAAAAAAGTATACAATTTTTATTAAAAGAAAGAATAATGTTCCTCACTGCCCCTTCACTTGATCATTTAAGCCATGTTGAAAGAAGTTGTGCAGCCACCAAGCACTGGCCACATCGCTTCTGCCCATGCCTCCCCACTGCCCTGGCCCAAGTCAGACAAACTTCTTGTTGCTGGATCTGGTGTAGAGAGAGCTGGAGCAAAGCCGAAAGGTAGTGACACCCTGGAAGAAATGTGTGCAACCCATGAAACAGTCCAAGGACAAGTAGTCAGAAGACACAGAATATCTAAGGAACGCCTACCAATCAGTAAGATAAAATCAAATGACTCAGTAGAACACCTAGGCAAAGGCAAGTCACAGGAGGAAAAAAAAAAAAAACAAAGAGCCAAGAATGTAGGAAAAGATGTTCAACTTAGTAAGCAAAGGAAATGCAAACTTAAAACCACAATGAGATACTATCTCGTAACTCATTTGCAAACACAAAGAAAGTCTGACGCTACACCAGGCATGGACGAGTCCACGGGGCTACCAGAGCATCGGACTCTGCCCATCTCTGAACCCACGGGTCTCTGTTGGTTTTTCAGACTCCAAGAGTGGTGAGAAGGGTCCTGTACAAAACTGCCCATTACTCAGACATGGGAAACTGAAACACAAAGTTAACGAAACAGTAACTACCCTTACGGCACCTTTGTTTTCTCGCCATCCTATTTCACAACCAATTGGATTGTTTTCACCACCCCCTCAAGGGTTGCACACCCCTGCCTGAAAGGCACTCCTTCCAGAAGCATTCATCTGTGAATGAAAAAACATGTGCGAGACTGTGTGTGGCAGCATTTCTTTTCCATCACTAGGAAAATGAATAAATATACGGGTATATCGGGTTCAGGGATGACTAAGCAGTGGTTAAAATGAATGTGATCTATATGCGTCAGCATGGACAGGTCTGAAAAACAGTGTCACGTGAGAGGGGAAAGTTACAGAGTAATAGCTGTGAAATGATAGCATGTGTATAATTTTTTCAACCCCTTTAAGCAACATTATATGCTGCTCTAGACACAAGAATAGTGAAAATATTTTTTTAAAAAACAAGACCTAGGGACTTCCTTGGTGGTCCAGGGGTTAAGCTGCGTGCTTCTAAGGCCTTGGAAGCATGGAGCTCAGGTTCATCCCCGGTCGGGAAAGTAGGATCCCACATGCTGCATGTTCTGGCCAAGAAAAGACCTAGAGAGTCCCTGCCCATTCATGATGGTAGCTGGTTCCCTAGAGAAGCAGATGAAGGAGGGTGAGGCTCAGAGGAACTTCAGCTTCATCTGCAACGCATTCTTCTTTTTCTATTTTCAAATATTCAGAAACCATAAGGACAAAGCACTAACATTGGTTCACTCCAAGTGGTGGATACCTTGAGGTTGAGAACAAGCCAGGTAAGCAAAGATCTGAAAGAAGAGTGATCCAGGCCAAAAAAAATAAAAAGGCAATGTAAAGGCCCTGAGGTCACCGTACCATGTTTCAGGATCAGCAGAGGCCAGGATGCCAGAGTGAGAAAGACAAAGGTTAAAGATGAGGTTGGTAAGGAGTCTGATTTGAGGTTAAGCAGGAGGGGAAATTCACCAAACTTATACTGTAAAGACATCATTCTGGTTGGGCATATTTCATTAATGATTGAAACTGAGTGGTAAACACATGAGGTTATTGTCTTAATCTCTTCTTTTTTGTTTGAAATTTCCCATAAGTTAAAAAAATAATAATAATATGACTTCTGGCTGCTGTGAGAGAAACAGATGGGGTATGGGGACAACGGGGAAGCAGGGAGGCCAGTTTAGAGGTTGCCAAAGGGGTCTGGGGAAGGTGGGAGGGGCCAGGGAGGAGTGGAACAGACTCAGGATTTGCCCACAGACAGAATGCGGAATGAGAGAAAATGAATTTGGGCTGAGTCTTGGCATGCCTAGTGGTTCCCGCGTCTGTGAAGATGGGAGGGGTTTGGGAGAAGGAGGCCCAGAAGAGGCCCGTGGCCTCCGAGGGGAGATGTCAGGCACACAAGTCCAGAGTTCAGGGAAGAGTCAGAGCCAGTCACCCATTTGGGAGTCATTGCGGGCTTCCCAGGTGGTGCTAGTGGTAAAGAACCTGCCCGCTAATGCAGGCGACACAAGAGCTGCGGGTTCGATCCCTGGGTCGGGAAGATCCCCTGGAGAAAGGCATGGCAACCCACTCCAATATTCCTGCTTGGAGAACTCTATGGACAGAGGTGGCTGGCAGGCTACAGTCCATGAGGTTGTAAATAGTCGGAAAATGACTGAGGAGACTTAGCACGCACACATAAATTGCATTTAAACCCACGAGGCTGGATGAGAGGGACCACCTAGGATGTTCATGTTGATGGAGGAGAAAGAGGGCGCAGGACAAGCTGGAGGGAGCCCTCCTATTACAGGTGGATGAAGGGAGAGGAGGAGGCGGCAGGAAAGGTGACCGGAAGAAGCGCTTCTCCGGAAGGAGAACACCCCTGAGAAGGAAGGTTACTCTCCCCTCATTCTCCGAGCTCCACAACCTATAAACCGCACGGCAGCCCCTGACACAGCACAGACTCCAGCTCTTGCGTAAATAATTGCAACAGTCTCGGACCTTGCAGTCAACGGGTCCACTCTCACTATCTTTATTTTTGACTGAACCAGGCCTTAGTTGAAGCATGCAGGATCTTTACTTGCGGCATGGGAACTCTTAGTTTTGGCCTCGACATGCAGGATCTAGTTCCCTGACCAGGGATCGAACCCAGAGACCCCTGCCTTGGGAGCACAGAGTTTCAGTTGCATTCAGAAACATCCCAGCTGGAGTTAGGGACTGACTGCTGGCAAGGTTTGGGCTTCCGTTTGGATGATGAGTTAACTGTGCTGATGCTTATTTGAATAGACTGGAAACCATCCAACCGGCAGGGTGTGAATTTTACCAATAACATTGATGAGAGAGCAAAAAAAAAAAAAGCATCATCCCAACTGCCCTCCATATGTTCACGCATCACACATGCGCACACCCAGCCTCACATGCCTGACCCCCGAAAAGTGGTGCCTTTTCCCCTAGAGTTCATCTCCAGGTCTTGCTTCATCACGCCCTCATCCTGGTCCACTCCCTCTAGCTACAGATGACTGGTCGCTGTCCTCCACCACCACAACCCCTGACCTGTGGCTTGTGCGTCTGAGATCCTACGATAGCTTTGAAAGATGAGCAGCTGCTGTCACCGAGGCAGGAGCTATGTGGACCCCAGGCTGGTCAGCTGTGCCCTGTGGACAAACGATCCAAGATAGCAGGAGCTAGAGAAGAGCCAAGCCTTGCCCAGATAAGACACAGAGACCACATATTTCTCATTCTCAAGGTCAAGGAGACCTTCCTAACTACACATGCGCAGAAGGGCTCCTTGAAGGTCAAAAAGGGAGGGGGCACCACTCCATAGTAAGTGATGTCAAAGGCTCTTTGCTAGAAGCCGTCTTGACTAAGGGATGTTTGAGCACACATGGACGGACTTGAGAGATACACCAAATACAGCCTCAGAATCTGGCAAAGCAAAATGACTGGCCAAGGGAAACCCAGAAGAAATGCCCCCAAAAGTGATTCAGGCAGATGTGAGTCAGTCCTAGAGAGGTGGATGAACCTAGAGCCTAGTATACGGAGTGAAGTACGTCAAAAGAGAAAGACAAATGTCCTATAGAAAGAAAGAAAAGAAAGTGAAGCTGCTCAGTCGTGTCCAACTCTTTGCGACCCCATGGACCGTAGTCTGCCAGGCTCCTCCGTCCATGGGATTTTCTAGGCAAGAATACTGGAATGGGTTGTCATTTCCTTCTCCAGGGGATCTTCCCAACCCAGGGCTCGAACCCTGCAATCCCACACTGCAGGCAGACGCTTTACCGTCTGAGCCACCAGAGAAGCATACTAGTGCATATATATGGAATCTAGAAAGATGGTGCTGATGAACCTGTCAGCAGAGTAGTAATGGACACACAGACATAAAGAACAGACTTATGGACACGGCTGAGGGGCAGGAAGGAGAGGGTGGGATGTACGGAGAGAGTAACATGGAAACACACATTACTATTATAATTAACATATTATAATTGTAAACACACATTTACAATTATCTATTATAAAATAGATAGCCAATGAGAATTTGCTGTATGACTCAGGGAAGTCAAACGGGGGCTCAGGGCTCAGTCCCAGCCTAGAGGGGTGGGATGGGGAGGGAGATGGAAGGGAAGGGAGTGGGAGGGGACATGGGTAAGCTATGGTTGATTCAGGTTGATGTTGAAGCCAACACAATACTGTAAAGCAGTTATCCTTCAATTAAAAATAAATATTTTAAAAAAATGATTCAGGTAGAGACTTTAATCCCTGGCCTTGCAGGTTAGATTTTTTTCTCTGTTTGGACTAGAGGCCTCTTTCACAGCCATGCTCTACCAGACCATCCCCTTCTTCATATTTATTGGAGCAGGAGGTACTGGAGCATCATTGTATGTCTTACACCTGGCCTGACATCAATCCTGATGTCAGTTGGGACAGGAAGAATAATCCAGAAACCTAGAACAAACTGGAACCCAGTTCTGTCTAGTCAAAGCTATGGTCTTTCCAGTAGTCATGTACGAATGTGAGAGTTGGACCATAAAGAAGGCTGAAGTGAAAGTTGCTCAGTCATGTCTGACTCTTTGCAAACCCATGAATTATAGAGTCCGTAGAATTCTCCAGGCTAGAATACTGGAGTGGGTATCCATCCGTTCTCTTCTCCAGGGGGTCTTCTCAACCCAGGGGTCAAACCCAGGTTTCCCTCATTGCAGGCAGATTCTTTACCAGCTGAGCCACAGGGGAAACCCAAGAATACTGGAGTGAGTAGCCTATCCCTTCTCCAGTGGATCTTCCCAACCCAGAATTGAACCTGCATTTCAGGTGGATTCTTTACCAACTGAACTCTTAAGGAAGCCCAAAGAAGGCTGAGTGCTGAAGAATTAATGCTTTCAAACTGTGGTGTTGGAGAAGACTCTTGAGAATCCCTTGGACAGCAAGGAGATCAAATCAGTTCATCCAAAAGGAAATCAACCCTGAATATTCATTGGAAGGACTGATGCTGAAGCTGAAGCTCCAATACTTTGGCCACCTGATGCAAAGGACCGACTCACTGGTAAAGACTCTGGTGCTGGGAAAGATTGAGAGCAGGAGGAGAAGGGGACAACAGAGGATGAGATGGTTGGATGGCGTCACCAACTCAATGGACATGAGTTTGTGCAAACTCCAGGAGCTGGTGAAGGACAGGGAAGCCTGGCGTGCAGTCCATGGGATCTCAAAGAATCAGACATGACTGAGCGACTGAACAACAGCAACTGGAACAAACTGGGTCCTGATGCTCAGTACAAGCTCTAATCTGTGAATGTAGACTATAGCAAACTGAAGAAAGAAGGTCCAGACTTCTAAATGCAACATTTCACTATAAAGCTGCTTAGAATGAAGGTCTTCCAGAAGCCATCCGCACAATTTTCCACTTAACCAGGAAATATTTCCCCTCTAAATGCATGAAATCATGTTGGCGTACTGTGTTGTGGTTTACACTGATTAATAGACAATCTGAAACTTTAAAAAAAAAAAAGTGAGTCAAACTACCATGAGAGCACAGCTCTCTGATAAACACCCGTGTGTCTATCCACACGAACCCTTTCTCCTCCCAATAAACACTTTAGTTGTTTCACTACTTTCCATTTCTAGGTGGAAATCCATTTCTACACATCTGACAGGCTTTGTCGTGACCACCGGGCCCTGGTGACCAGGATTCTGCACTCTCACTGCCGCAACGGGGTTTCAGTCTCTGCAACCCTGCCTCAAGCCGCCGTGGACCAAGGCCGCAAGAGAGCATCACTACACCCTGCTGGTCCCTAAACTGTTTTTCTGTTACGTGACCCTTTCCTCCAGTGGTGTCCATGGCCCCAGGAAAGATCGTTTTGGGCAAAGTGTCTAGAGACTTGAGATGGAACGATCAAAGGAGACAAAAATGTGTTGTCAGAAAAGAGGCCTCCCCACCCGAGGCTAGAACAGAGGAAGGAATAGAGGGAGTTATAGGGAGTCCATGAGGCCTGGGGTCCAGCCTGGGTGGGGAGGGAGCAGAGTGCTGTCCAGAGACCACCAGCCCCACCCCCCACAGTGTCTTACATGGCAAGTCTCTTGTTTCAGCAGGAGTCTTAGATATAGGTACCCACAAACTGCGCAGGTCGGTGAGCAGGACACCACTGAGGGGCTACAAGGGCAGATGGGACAAACAGCCCCCATCAGGGACCCTCCCCTCCAAAAAGAGCTTCTCCTAGAACAACCCAAGGCCATCGTCTTATGGTCCATCCAAGCTGCCTTTATCGGAGGCATCCACCGTATGTGAAGGGTCACTCCCCACAATGACATTTCATCATAGCGCCCCTCCACCCTCAGTCAAAGCAGTGGTCCTGGCCATGCAGGGGCGGTGGTGACCAGAGCCCGGACAGGAGAAGACACCCCACCCTCAGCACCACCCCCAGAACAGGGTGGAGTGGGGGCTACATCTGACTCATCTCTGTGACTGCCTCCAGGGCCCTACCCCAGACCTGGCAAACAGAAGGTGCACAATAAATATTTATTGGCCTAAATGGCACATGAGCCTGCAGAGACAGGGCCCAGATGTCACCTGGTTGAGCTGGCGGCCATCTCCACCCCCCACCCGGACTCCATGATGATTCAGGGGTGTCATGTGACCCATTCCAGCCAATAGGATGATGCAGAAGTCATGGGGTGGAGCTTCTAATGAAGCTTTCCTGACAGAATAAACTCAGCTGGCCTAGATTTGGGCCCTTTCCTCTCTGTCCTATTGGGAGGTGGAGCCGATGCGACAGACATGAGGACAAAGGCCTGCATACAAAAGGAGGCAAAGAGAGAAGAGGACAAAAACCTGATGTAACTGAGCCCCAGACCATGCTTTTCAGTCTCAGCTTCCTATCTGAGACCTGTAAATCCCTCTCTGTTTAAGCCACACGAACACAAGTGAAGTGAAGGGAAGTGAAAGTCGCTCAGTCATGTCCGACTCTTGGTGACCCCATGGACTGTAGCCTACCAGGCTACTTTGTCCATGGGATTCTCCAGGCAAGAATATTGGAGTAGGTTGCCATTTCCTTCTCCAGGGGATCTTCCCTACTCAGGTGTTGAACCCAGGTCTTCCCCACTGGGGGCAGCCTCTTCACCGACGGAGCCCCCAGCGAAGACTGGTGTCAGGGCGGTACCAAACCAAACTTGGATTTGCTGGCACAAGTCATGAGGCAAAGTCAAGGTAGTGGTGAAGGAAAGTATAGCATTGATTGTAGAGCCCTCCAAGAATGGGCAACTTGTGCTCAAAAGACCCAGGCTCCTCAATAGCTTTCAGGGAAGGGTCCTCAAAGGCAACACCTGCGGAGAGGGCTGCAGAGTGCATGACTTTCTTGCGATTGGTTGGTGAGGTGGTATTCCAGGAATGTCATCAAGCTCCATCCTCAACCTCCCATTTCCAACTGACCCATCTGCGGTCTACCTTTTGGTCTCAGCATGGAGTCACCATCCTCCACCTGGGTGGGGGCCTTAGTTCCTGCAGAACAGCTCCAAGATATGTGTCAGATGATTACGTGTGTCCCTTAAAGAGGAACTAGGGCTCTGTTTTATAGCTGGATTATTGTCATTATTTTCTCGCTTAACTGCTTTTCCTTTGTTTCATGTTCCCTCACTTCCCTAGTTAGTAATGCTTGTGCCTGCTCTTTGGAACTCAGCACAGCCCTAGGAGACTAAAACCATTTTCTATAAACAGGAACCTGGCAACACAGAGAGGTTTTTGTACTCAGGAGGGTTTCATTCCCCACTTTTCTTTCATAAGCCTCAATCCTGAGGGGAACAGGTGTGAGACAAGACAGAGAACAATGTTTTGGATAGAGGTTAATCATAAACTCGGCGGGGGAACTCTGTTTCAGGGGAGGAAGAAATTTTCCTCTACCCTTCTAGGTTCTCCTGGCTGACCTAAGATTTAAATTGACATGAGATTAACGAAAGAAAATCAAACAAGTTTAATAACATGTAATGGTGGATCCACTGGTAAAGAATCTGCCTCCCAATGCAGGAGATTTGAGTTCGATCCCTGGGTGGGGAGGATCCTGCTCCAATTTTCTTGCCTGGGAAATCCCATGGACAGAGGAGCCTGGCAGGCTACAGTCCATGGGGTTGCAAAGAGTCAGACACGACTAAGTGACTAAACAACAGCAACATACATGGGAGAGGCCCTGGGAAAACTGAGTAACTCCACAAAATGGCTGAAACACTCACTTTAAATACCATTGTCAGCTAAAGGTAAGGGAGGATGTTGGGGTAGGGTCTGGAATTTCAAAAAGGAAGAAGGCAGGACTTTCTTGGTGGTCCAGTGATTAAGAATCTGCTTCCCAGTGCAGAGGACTTGGGTTCAATCCCTGGTTGGGAAACGAAGATCCCACATGCAGAGGGGCAATTAAGCCTATGAGTCACAGCTAGACAGCCTGTGCACCACAATAAAAAGATCTACAAAGTGCTCGCTTCGGCAGCACATATACTAAAATTGGAACGATAAAGAGAACAATAGCATGGGCGTGCCGCAAAGACCCAACACAGCCAAATAAAAAAAAATTTATTTTTTTAAAAAGGAAGAAAGCCATTGAAATAGAAAAGCACATGTTTGGTAAACAAATGTTTGCTGGGCCAAGCAGAGACAATGGGGCAGAGAGAGGACTCTGGTCTCTAGGCACTTCCTGGAATTTCCCCCCACCACACCTAGCTCACA
>ML660781.1:6051878-6106274 GCA_007570785.1 Antilocapra americana
GTTTCCCAACCAGAGATCAAATCTGTGTCCCTGCTGTGGAAGCATGATGTCTTAACCACTGGACCACCAGTGCAATCCCAAAGTTTTTTTCTGAGTCTTAATAAAACCATGCACCTCAGATTGGGGTTTAAACCCACATCCCAGGACTCAAACTCAGCCAGAAACCACTGTCTTTTAGTTGAGTTCACACTCTTTGTCTCAGAACCTAATAAAGCTCAGGTTCTTTATGTCTCATTGCAGAAAGAATTCAGGGAGAGGTAAAGTGATAGGTAAGAAGAGAATTTATTGGGCTGACCAAAAAGTACCTTCTGTTTTTTAAGTAAAAATAAACGACATATGTTTTGTTTTCACCAAGAGCTTTACTGAGCAATGTATTCACCATTTTGTTCCACTACCTTCTGCCACTTTTCAGGCAACTTCATCATTTCATCTTCCCAAAACTTTTTTATCTTTTTGAGCAAAAGGAATGTTCCAGGTGCCTCTTACAATCTTCCAGGGAATTGAAAATTTTTCCATTAACAGAATTCTGTAGGGACTTCCCTGGTGGTCCAGTGGTTAAGATTTCGCCTTCCAGTGTAGGGGCTGCACATTTGATCTCTGGCTGAGGAGCTAAGATCGTATGTGTCTCATGACAAAAAATATATATATATAAATAAATATAAAACAGAAACAATATTGTAACAAATTCAATAAAGACTTTTAAAAAATTTTAAGATAATTTTGTAAAGACTAAAATAAATGGACATCCAAAGGTGCCATGTTTGGCAAATACAGCGGATGAATCAGAACTTACCAGCCAAAATGTAACAGTTTTTGCCTGATCATCAAAGAAACATGTGGTCTTGCATTATCCTAATGGAAGATTATGTGTTTTCCATTGACTAATTCTGGATGTTTTTCACTGAGTGCTGCTTTCAATCGATCTGAGAGCAGTACTTGTTGAAAGTAATCACTTGATTTTTCCAGAAGGAGCTCCCTTCCAATCCCAACATATATACAACATCCCCTTCTTTGAATGAAGACCTGGCTTTGGTATGGTTGGTGGTAGTTCATTTCACTTGCCCCACAATCTCTTCCATCCACATTATTATACGGTATCCACTTTTCACTGCCCATCATAATTTGCTTTAGAAACAGTAGGTTTTCATTATGTTTCAGTAGAGAAACACATGTGGAAATAGGGTCAAGAAAGTATTTTTCAAGCAAGTTATGTGGAACCCAGACATCAAAGTGATTAACATAACCAAGCTGATACAAATTATTTTCAAAGCTTAATGTGGATATTTTGAGCATGCTTGCTATCTCCCGCATGGTGTAATGTTGATTATTCTCAATGTCTCAATTGATTGCTATTAACTTAAACCAGTCTACCTGACTGTGAAGCATCACCCAGCAAAAAAGTCTCTAACACGAAACTTCACAATCACTTTTGACATGTTTGATCAGTCACATCTTCTCCATACACTGCATAAATTTTTTTTGCATTTCAATTGTATTTTTACCTTTCTTGAAATAATAAAGCATTCTATGAAGAAAATGTGACTTTTTTCTTCCATCTTCAATATTAAAATGGCTACACAAAAATTCACCAATTTTTATTTTATTTTTTTAATGCACACTGATACAGCAGCTGTCACAGTCTAACAAAACTGTTTCAAATGAAGTTAAAGACAACTAAGCACTATTCTGGAAAAAAATGAACAAACCTTCTGACCAACCCAATATTTAAAGAGAAACACGCTCCACAGAGTGTCGGCCATTTCAGAAGGCAAGAGGCCCTGATACATGGGGTGGTCAGTTTTTATAGGCTAGGTAACTTCATAAGCTAATGAGGGGGAAGATTATTCCAACTATTTTGGATAAGGGGAGGAGAATTCTGGGAATCGGGCCACTGTCCATTTTTTGGCCTTTTATGATCAGCCTCAGACCCATCATCTCACTGATGGGTGTGTCATATAATGTACGCTAATGAATTACACAGTTCATTGTGGGTTCATGTCCCATCTGAAGCACAGCTGGGTTCAAGTCCCCTGTGAGGCACAAGTGGGTTTGAGGATGAAATGGTTGGATGGCATCACTGACTCAATGGACATGAGTTTGAGCAAGCTCGGGGAGAAGGGGAAGGATAGGAAAGCCTGGTGTGCTGCAGTCCATGGGGTCACAAAGAGTCAGACAAAACAGAGCAACTGAACAACCACAATGAATTACAATGAGCGTGTAATGAGGCCCAAGGTCTGCTGGAAGTTGAATCTTCTGTCATCTTGGACCTAGTGGGTTCTAACCAGTTTTATGTGATACCCTCAACAGCTATCTCATTCTTTCAAAAGTTGTGTCCTGCTCCCTTTCCCTCCTGTTTCATTACGGAAAGATAAATACCATACGATATCATTGTATGCGGAATCTAAAATATGACATTAGTGAACTTATCCACAAAACAGAAATAGACATAGAGAACAGACTTGTGGTTGGCAAGGGCGAGGCTGGGATTTGCAGATGTAATCTATTCTATATAGAATGGATAAACAAGGTCTTTCTGTATAGCACAAGGAACTATATTCAATATCCTTTGGTGAAGTATTATGAAAAAGAGCATAATAAAAAGTATATTATTGTTGTTGTTTAGTCACTAAGTCATATCCAACTCCTGTGACCCCTTGGACTGTAGCTTGCCAGGCTCCTCTTGTCCATATATATAAAATAGTTACTGTAGTAGACAAATTCTAAAATCTCAGTGGCTTAACAATATGAAAGTTTATTTTTTGTTCATGTTACAATGCAATGCAGGTTGGTAGAGAGGGCACTGCCCCACACAATCTAGGGCCCAGATTCCTCTATCTACAGACCCACTCATCGCTGGTGCTTGGAGCCTGCTCCATAGCCAGAGATTGTGGGTTCATGTCCCATCTGAAGCACAACTGGGTTTGAGTCCCAATCTAAGTTGTTTGGTTTCAGCAGCACTACACATATTTCAAGTACTCAACAGCCATTTGAACAGCGTGTATTATCAAACAATACCATCACCAGTTCTACCGGACAGCCTCCTATGGATCTTGGTGACTATTCTAAAAATAAAGGCTGATCCTACGTCCCTCTTTGTCAGCCGGAATTCTGAGGCTCCTTCTGTCTAAAAGCTGATGCTTTGGGGAAGCATAAAGGACGTCAGGAGCCGGGAGGAAAAAGAAATATTCCTCCACCTGGATACCTTTCAAAGCGTCTCTGAAGATTCTGGCATCTTTCCAAGCTGAAGGCGTTCCCAAGAACTTTGAACTCATTGGCTGGTCGGATTGCAAGCGCTTTTCTCTGACTGGGCATTTTCTCTTACCGGAAAACCAATCATCAAGGGAAATGGGGGCGGTGCCAGGCTCGCAGCGCAGGGCCCGCCCAGAGTTCCGGAGCCCACCCACCCCCTTGGCTGGTCAGTTTGGCGGTGAGTTCTGACCCGTTACGTCTTGGGGGCCCTTCTACCCTTGAATCCCTCTCACCAAGGCCTATTGGGAAACGAGGGCAGGTCCTCCCCGCCCCGCCACCGCGGGGAACACCCTTTCCGCAGCCCTGAGCCCCCAGGTGTCCAGCCTCGCCCTCTCTGTGCTCAGTCTTCCCTCCTATGAAATGGGATTGCGTTGTGCCCGGGCAGAGGTCGCGTCCTGACAGCCTCCTCTACTCCGCAAGAGGGTGGGAGCGGGGTGGGGCTTGAGGTGGGCCTTGTCCCCACAGCAGGATGGAGGAGGGCAGGAGCCTGCCCGAGGTGCGTGCGCTGGTTGGGGCTTCGCATGGCATCACTGACCTGGCCGATAAGCTTCACTTCTATGACCAATGGGCTCCGAACTATGACCAGGTAAACCGGCCAGTCCTCACCTCTGCTCTCCTCTGCTCACCTGGCCTCAATTTTCCTGTCTATAAAGCCGGAATAGTAAGCCTAGCATCATCCCAGGGAGATGAATGTGAGAGTGAAGTAAGACCTGGGTGCAACCTCCAGTCCTGTCTGCTCTCCATCCGGCTCCTCTTCCACCCAACCACAGTGGCCCTGCCCTCTGACCCTCTTCCAGATGGGCAGCCTCTAGAGATCAGGGCCCAAGCCCTCCTCACCCAGATACAGGAGTCCAGGCAGAGGAGCTGCCTGGAAGAGATGCCATGAGGGATCACAATGAACTGAGCAGAGAGCAATGCCAAGGCCCACAGAAAGGCCCGTTGGCAGAGGAAAGCTCCTCACACCTGGTCTCCCCTCACTATAGTTCCACCAGATCCTGGGCCCCCAGCACACACAAACAGCTTGGCTTGGCTGACTCTACCCCACAAGAAAGGCCCCTAAATGCTGGAGCATGGGGTGGTGGTTGCTCAGCACTCTGTCCCCAGGATGTAGCTGCCCTGCAATACCGCGCTCCCCGCCTCGCAGTCGACTGCCTCACCCAAGCCCTTCCGGGTCCACCCCACGCTGCCCTGATCCTGGATGTGGCCTGTGGTACTGGCCTCGTGGCTGCAGAGGTGAGACCACCCCAGACCCCGTACCCTCCCGTCAGCCCCTACTTGCTCAAAATTCCTACTACTCCAGCCCCAGATCCCTACCTGCCTGATCAGACTCACTGTTTCCAGACACTGGGGCCACATTCACTGTGGGACCCACTGTCTCCCCCGAGGTGTGGGGACCCACGTGGGAGGTGGCAGGTGTGAACTGTGAGTGGGTCCCCCCACCCCAGCTGCAGGCTCAGGGCTTCCGCCAGCTGCATGGGGTAGATGGAAGCCCAGGGATGTTGGATCAGGCCCGGGCCCGTGGCCTCTACCAGTGCCTCAGCCTCTGCACCCTGGGCCGGGAGCCACTACCCAGCGCTGAAGGTACTTCCCCTCCCCCCGACAGCCTAAGGCCCACCCTCTGACCAAGCCCACCTGACAGCTGACAGAGCCCCTTCCTTTTGCCAAGATGCCGTCCTCCTTGCCTAGCCCTCCCTAAGCCCCCTCCCACATCAAGCCCCTCAATCTCTCATTGAGCTGCTTTCTCTGAAATCTCCATCCAATGACCTGATCTCAGTCCAGGACTGGGCCAAAGCTGCCATATGGCCCAGGGGATCATGGTCCTCCAGACCCCAGCAGCAGGCTTGGTCCCTCCCCAGTCCCCACCATGAACACTGTCCTCCAGAGTGGTCTGAGGCCACACTGAAGACAAACCACCACAGCATATCCGCACCCCCACACAGGGACCTTCGACGCAGTGCTGATGGTGGGTGCCCTCAGTGATGGCCAGGTGCCCTGCAGCGCAATACCTGAGCTCCTGCGAGTTACCAAGCCAGGTGAGAAGCAGCCCGTCCAACCACACCCACACACACCTTCCCTTCTCCACACACATAGACACAAGCCTCAGAACCCCTCAGGCCAAGTGAGGTATGGGGTGGGATTGTGCCCGGGGTCACACAGCTTAGCATCTCAGCCACCAGCCCCCAGCCCAGGCTCGGCCTCAGCTGCCACCATCAACAGACCCAGGTGGTCAGCTTGCCTCTCAGCCACTGGGAAGCCAGAAACAGCTCCAGTCCTTTTTGGCCTCTGTACCCTCACCAATAAGCAGAGTGGCACAGTCCCTTCTCCACAAGCATTGCAGTGAGAATTAGGTGAAGTAGTGTCTATCAGGGCTTCCCTGGTAGCTCAGACACTAAAGAATAGGCCTGCAATGTGGGAAATGTGGGTTTGATGCTTGCGTCAGGAAGATCCCCTGGAGAAGGGAATAACTAACTATCTACTCCAGTATTCCTGCCTGGAGAATTCCATGGACAGAGGAGCCTGGCAGGCTATAGTCCATGGAATCGCAACAGGTTGGACACTACTGAATAACTTTCACTCGATCAGCGTCTATAAGGCCTATATTTCAATCCTGGCACATAGTAGGGGCTCAGTTCAGTTCCCTCATCTTCCAGCTTCCCCACCAACTCAGGGCTACCCATTAGAGGAGTCTCTTTCACTTTCACGGCCTCAGTTTTCTTATCTGTGAAATGGAGCTGATAGACATAAGCACTTTTCTATAAACTCCACACACGGGGCTGATGTGCAGGTGGGGATTGTGGTTACTGTGTTCCTACTGCATGCCTTACCCATGGGAGCCTCTGGACTGGGGAGAAGGTACACACGCACCCCACACAACCTGGGAAGGGGCCAAGGGAAAAAGACCAGGCCAGAGGCAGACCCCAAAAATGTGGGTGCTCAGTCCTCTGAGAATTCAAGGAAGAGAGGCATCTCCCACTTCTGGCATGGGGGGTGACACAAAGGTGCACAGTTTGAGCAAAGTCCCAGGCAGAGAGGAGAGTGGTGAAGTATGAGGACTGTGAGATTCAGACCCGGCTGCCCCGAAGGTGCCCCATCCCAGCAAGACCTCATCTGCTCCTGCCCACTTCACTGCCCGCAGGGCCCAGCAGGGGCTGTGGTTAAGTCAGGGCAGGTCCGGGCAGGCTTCAGCCTCAGGGAACCACAGAGGCTGACGGATGCAAGGACATTGTGTTGGGGTCAGAGAGAGAGGTGGTGATCAGGCTCGGGGACAGGAAACCTCGATCACCTGAATCAGTAAGGAGACCAGGCCACCTCTCCCATCCTGGGCTTGCCAGACCCCTCAGCTGGCCAGTCTGTCTGCCCACAGGTCACAGGCTCTCCTGCTTCAGAGCCTTTCCTCTACAAATCCCCCCCTCCACCAGTAGCACCCTACTTCTCCTTACCTCCTCCTCCAGGAAGCCTTCCAGACCCCTGTCTCTCCTGAATATATCTGAGCCCGTGCTGGGCACACAATAGGTGCCTAGAGAAGACCTGGAGGGACGAGGTTACTCATTCATTCAGCCGGTGCTTACTGCATGTGTTGGCCTTCCTGGGAGACAGGGTAACCTTCCTCGCTTTGCCAGCTGGGAAACTGAAGGGCCAAGAGGTGAAGGGACTTGCTCTAGGCCCAAAGCCCATGAGCGTTCAGGCACAACCATACCCAACAGTAGACAGACTGGGTGAGCAGTGAGAAGGTAGCCCCCTGTCAAGGGGATTCAGCCAAGAATTCCCAGCGGAAAAAGGATGCTTGAGCCTTGAAGGGTGCATAGGAGGCCATCAAACTGGGGGAGCAGAGGGTATGCCTGGGGGGAGGGGTCAGTGAGCCCCAGAGGCTTGGAGATGGGAAACAGCTGGCCTGGGTTCAAAGCTGGGAGGACTTCCGCCTGTGAGGATGTGAGTGGGAAGGAGACCAACTTCCCTGTCCCTGCTCCTGCCCTTCCCCCACTCACCTGCTTCTCTCCCACCCCTCCCCAGGTGGGCTGGTGTGTCTGACCACCAGGACCAACCTATCCAACCTACGATACAAAGAGGTGCTGGAGGCCACCCTGGACAGGCTGGAGCAGGCTGGGGCATGGGAACGCCTGGTGGCCTGGCCTGTAGACCGGTGGGAACTGGCCACCTCTGAGCTCGAGGTGGGGCCTGGCATCTCCAACAGCGACGGCTTCATCTCCGGCATCATCTACCTGTACCGGAAGCAGGTGGCAGCCCAGGCTGAGGGAGGGAGGCCCGGTTCCTAGCCCCCAGCTGGCCTCCAACCCTCCGGTGGCCTCAGCCAGGCCCAACCTTGGGCCTCCTCTGCTTTGCCTGTAAAATGAAGCCAGTGAGTCAACCCTCGGAGAAGGCAATGGCACCCGACTCCAGTACTCTTGCCTGGAAAATCCCATGGATGGAGGAGCCTGGTAGGCTGCGGTCCATGGGGTTGCTAAGAGTCGGACACGACTGAAGCGACTTAGCAGCAGCAGTCAACCCTGCTCCCAGGAGAGCTGTGCCTATTAAATGAGACCCAAAGTGGGCATCAGAACTCTGGTGCTGTAGTTTTCTCACCCCCCCCCCCAAGAGTGACATCTGTCCCAGTGGGAGAGAGAGGGAAGAAACAGGACAAGAGAGGGCCCCCACCTCTGGCCGTCCCTGAGCCTTGGCATGCCAGGGCCACAGACGCGACTCCTCCCAGGGCGGAGGGCCCTCTCTCTCTAACCCGCAGACTAGGAACCCATGCTCATACAACTGGCCGAACACTCCTCATCTCTAAAGGGATCGGAATGCGGAGCGGAGGATCTCAGGGCGTAGCTTGGAGGCTTCCCCAGAGCCTGGCAGGTGAAAGGGCCTCGGTGACTAGTCAGCACCAGCACTGGTGGGGATAAGCCCAGGGCCGGTGATAACTCCTCCGTACAGGAGCCACAGGAAGGCTTCACGGAGGAGGAGGCGCAGAGCCGGGCCTTCAGGACTAACAGGGTTCAGAGGGTGGAGGAGGGAAACAAACATTCCAGGCTGAGGGCAGGGACAGCCTGAGCCCAGGCTAGGAGAAAGGATCTGGGGGGTGAGCTGACCAGCCTGGCTGCCCAGACAAACCTGGAACAAAAGTGGGAGAGGGCAGGTGGCCCATCCCCCAGGGCTGGCTTGTCTCATCTGCCCTCCCTTCTAGGGTCCCCAGCACTTCAAGAGGATCCCGGGCTTTACACTGACAGACAGAGGGCTTGAGCAAGGTGACTACGAAGGTCGCGGCCAGTTCAATGTCTCACAGTTCCCCAATATCAGTTTTGTAAAGTCTTCCCATCCCAGCCACTCCACGGGGGTCCTACCCCTGCCCAACCCCCTGCCCAGACCACCAACCCTGCCCCCCCCCGCCCCCCCGCCCCGCCCCATGTCCACAACTGAAGTCAGATCAATACAGAGAATTCCTGTGCACAGGTCCCATTTATTGTAGAAAATAATGGCAATTACCATGACAAATAGCTTAAATTACAAAACAGAAACCACATAGGAAGCAGGGGAAAGCCCCAGGACTTCCTGGGATGAAGGCCAGAGAAAGAGTGTTCCCCCTGCCCTCTCCAGGCTGCCAGTGACCTTGGCAGGGGCGGAGGATCCAGAGGTGGCCAGGGTCAAGGGGCCCGGGGGGCCATGGTCGGGGGCTGGAAGGGGTGCAGGCAGCTTGAGCCACCTCTATGGCCTCCTCCCCCACCACTACCCAAACCAGTTTGTAGTACCTCCACCCCTCCCCTCTAAACCTGTCCGTCCACTCTGTGCAACTATGCTCCAAGGGCAGGTAGGTGAGCAGGGCCGCCATTCTCATGGCCCCAGGTTTCCATGGGCAAGACCCAGCCTAAGTGCTCACTGGCCCAGCCAGAGAATGCTGGCAGAGGGGAGCAGGGAGGACCGAAGAAGGGGGACGGTGGTCAACGCGGGCCCCATGGTCCACTGAGCACCCACTCAAGAGGCAGAGCCCAAGCAAAGTCAGGGCTGAACTGTCCTGGCCAGCAGGAGCCAGCCCCCTGTATCCACAGCCATTCAGAGGAGGGTGGCCCAGGAGTCTCTTTCCATTCCTCCTTGCTGGTGTTGGAGGTGGCCTTGAGAAACTGTCCAAGAGGGCCAGGAGGCTCTGGGAGCTGCTGACTAGGCCCCCTGCCACCTATGGCCGGGCCATCAGCCCAGGGTCACAGATCGCAGTGAGAAACAAAGACGAAAGGGAAAAACAAAGAGTCAACAGTAGCGCCTTAGACGTAGTTGCTGGCTGGGGCAGAGCGGGCAGCGGAATACTTAGCGGAGTAGGGCTTGTCGTTGCGGGGTGGGCAGTTGAAGCAGAGCAGGGCTCCCCCAAGCATCAGCAAGCCAGCGGCGGCCCAGCCCACGTAGAGTGAGGCCCCCATCTCCCGCTTCTGGCCCGAGGCCACCAGGGGATTGTAGAAGTCGCGGATGACGTTGTTGGCCGTCCAGGACACGGGCACCATCACCAGCAGGCCTGCCAGCAGGAACACCACACCGGCCACAATCATGATCTTGGCCTTGGAGCTCTCGTCATCCACGCAGTTGGTGCACTTGCCGCCCACCACCGACAGCAGCACGCCAACCACGGCCAGGATGATACAGATGACGATGAGGGCGCGGGCCGCCTGCAGGTCCTGCGGCAGCGCCAGCAGCGAGTCGTACACCTTGCACTGCATCTGGCCGGTGCTCTGCACCACGCAGTTCATCCACAGGCCCTCCCAGATGGTCTGCGACGTGACGATGTTGCTGCCGATGAAGGCCGTCACGCGCCACATAGGCAGCGCGCAGCTCAGGATGGCGCCCAGCCAGCCCAGCACGGCCAGAGCGATGCCCATCACCTGCAGCCCCATGGAAGCCATGGCTCAGCGTCTGTGAGGAGGTGGGGCGCGTCTAGGACCTGGAAAGGCGGCGAGGATCCGGCCCTGGAGGCTGTAGGGGTCCCGGAGCCGCGGACGGCTAGTTCGCCACAAGGCCTTTCACCGGGAGGGAGTCCGGAGGCAAAGCCAGCTGGAGCCGCTGCAGGCGTATCTCCCCGAGAGTCAGAGGCGCAAACCCAGTGAGTGTGACCCGACCAGTTCCCTCCTGCTAACTGCTGCCGCAAACTCGCGGGCTCAAGACTGGAGCGGTTATATGGTGCTCCGCGGGAGGGGCGGGGGCCGAGGGAGGTGTTTCAGTCCCTGGAGCCGCCCCCTGACCAGTTCCTCTAGATTCCTGAGCCTGCCAACAAAGGGACTTTCAGGTCCCAGCCCTGGGCCCCTGAGTCACGATCCAGTCTCAGAGGAAACTGCCCTTTCCCCCTGCCCCCAGGCCCCTGCTGAGGTCACCCAAGAGACAGACACTGAGTCACAGCCTACAAGCACCTGGACATCCCTGAGGGGCCGGAGGAGGAGTCAGGCCCAGCCAGCTTTGGCAGCCTGAAGAGAAGGGTCCCCACGTCCCGGGCTCCCTCATTCCAGGCTTGGATGGTCGGACGGGGTGGGAGTGGGGGACTGTCTGACCACCTTCAGGGAGAGGGTCTGAGGGTGGAGTCCTGGAAATGCCAAAGAGCAGCCCCACCTTGATTACTGTTGGCAGAGTCCATATCAGTTTCATCACTGGCCTGATAATTGTTAATAGCTGAGAGTCTCACCAGCCACCATCCTCACCTGAGGACACTGGCCCAGAGGTGAGGTCCAGTTTTAAGGAGCAAGGGGCTGGGGGGGCCTGGACTCCTGGATCCCTCACCTACCCTCCTCCTCTCTCACCACCATCACCTGGCTTCCCAACCCTGCTGGAGGACGGGTGTTGGAGGTGATGCCTTTTTGGCTGAAGAGAGAAGGATGCCTGCTCCACCCCACCCCCGCCCTCCCAAGCTCAGGGGTTTCAGCCAGTTGTTGCTGGAGCTAAGTTGGCCTGGCCAGAACTAGGTGGTGGGGGAAGTCACCAAGAGAGAGCCATGGGTCAGACCATGGGGACTTCAGCCCAGCAAACAGGTGTTTACTTAGTGAAGATACACAGAGCGGTCCTCCGATAAAGCCAGAATGGGAGCAAAGTCCCAGGAGACTTGGAAGGGGAGGGTTAAATCAGATGGAAATGGAGGAGGGGCTGCCGGGGAGGGGGCCTGATTGGGAGGGGGAGCTGCCTGGCACAACTCCAGGGGGTACTGAATTCTTGGGTTGTGCAGCAGAGGACTCTGAGGACAGAAATCACCACAGAGGGGTCCCCCTGGAGTTGGGCAAGGCAGCCAGATTAGGTAAAGGAGAACAGAGAGAGGAAACAGTGAGGACAAAGTTGCCCGAGGTGGGGAAATGCAGCTAGTTCTGGGAACCAGAATGGATTCAGAGGAATCCAGTCTGACCAGAGACGGGGGAGTGGGGGAAGGGCCAGAGCAAAAGAGCCAGAAATCTCTGCCTCGGGCAGTGCTGAGCCCTGGGCTGTGTACAGAGGCAGTGGATGCGGGCTGAACAGCTCTCTGGAGGACTTCTCTAGTGGTCCAGAGGTTAAGACTTCGCTTCCCAACGCAGGGCATGCCGGTTCGATCCCTGGTCAGGGAGCTGAGATTCCCACGTGCCTCCTGGGCCAAAACATAAAACAGAAGCAGTATTGTAGTGAATTCAACAAAGACTTTTCAAATGGTCCACATACAAAAATAAATAAAAGAAGGAGGAGTTTCTGGAAACAGAATGAAGATGAAAGCGGACAGAGGACCAGGAGGGGCCTGATTCAAGGCAGAGGACTTTGGGAACCTAAAGAAGCAGCCATTATGGAGGTGAGAGAGAGTGGCCAGCTGGCTGGATCAAGGGAACCTCACATGATCCACGTGCTAGGGAACTCATCCCAGGAGCCAGGGCTCCCATGAGTCCCCGAGCCCCCAGCATCGTCCAGCCCCATGCTTGACGCCCTGGGTGTCTAATCTGACCCAGACAGTGCTCGTTTGTTGAGCTTCCTGAAAGAGAGCTTGCATGATTTGGGTGGAAGCCTTCTGTGAGCTATCTGAAGCGTGCTGATGGTTGGTGGATCATCTAACTTGATGGAGAAGCTGAAGTCCTGTGCTGTGGTTGACTGTAAACACTTGGGTCTCCCCTACAAGGCTGGGGGCTCCACTGGCCATCAGCACACTTCAGATAGCTTACAGAAGGCTTCCACCCAAGTCACGCAAGCTGTCTTTCAGGAAGCTCAAGGAACACTGTCTGGGTCAGATTAGATACCCAGCAGCCACCCCAGGGCGTCAGGCCTGGGGCTGAACGATGCTGGGGGCTCCTGAGGATCTTCTACCTCAGAGCTCAGTGCCCGGGTTGACACGGGTTGACACATACTCGGTAAAGCAGGAGGCATTGTTCCGGTTCCCCTCCTCCACCCCTCCTCACTCTCAGGCACACACAGCAACACAAACAGGGATGGTTTCTGCCAGGACCACGCCTTCCTGGCCTTTTCCTTACAAGGCTTTGAGGAACAGCACGCAAACAGGCTGTGGACTGAGCAACAGAGATAACCACCCTTTGAGATGCACGGTAAGTGCTTCTCTGGGATGACCTCATCACAGCCTGCCCATCAGTGAGCCAGGCAAGGACTCTTACTGCCTCTGCACAGATGGGTAAACTTAGGCCCAGAGAGGGCTGGGGAGGGGGAGGGCTTGCCCAACATGGGGTGGGCCGATCATCCCAGCCCTTCTGTAAGGTTTCTGCCTACAGGAGTGAATTGGCCAGATGGCCAGACCCTACGACAGCCCTCACCAACTTCCGGCTGTTGTTCTGGGACACCGTCAGCTGGCACTTGGAGAAGCAGGAGTGCAGGTGGGGAAGCACACAGGACCTAGAACTTTCTATGTGTGGCCCAATAGAAGTGACTAAGAAGCTGTCCTTCCCTACTCTGCTCAGCCAAGCACATCAGAGGTGGGGGAGGGGCTGAGAGCTAGAGGGGTGGACAGCTGCAGGAGAGCCCCAAGCAGAGGACAAGCCTGAGGCAGCCGGGAGCAGCGGGGGTGGTCTGCAGAGGAGCTCAGGCAGAGCTGGAGGTGCCCAGGTGTGAAATAGAATCAGGAGCAGGTCCTGGGGCAGCCATGAACCCTCTGCACATGAGTGGAGCTGGAAAGGTATTTGTTGATGCTCCATTTATGCCAGGAGGCACTGGCTGGGTCCCTCCCAGGAAAAGGAAAAACACCAGCGAAGCCAGAACACTTCTGCTACACCCACTCCAGCTCCCCAAGCCTGGTCCTCCCAACAGCTTAGACAACCTTTCACTGTAACACTTTAATAACGTGTCTGCCATTCATCACTTTTGCTTTTGAGGCTGAGAGGGCAGGGTTAGCACTTAACTACTTCTTCTTTCTCCCAACAGACACTAATTTTATGCCAAAAGAATTGTGTCTTACACTTGTTGAGTCGCTAAGTCGTGCCCGACTCTTTTGTAGAGTCTACTCTACACTTCTGTAGAGTCGGCTACTCACTGTAGCCCATCAGGCTCCTCTATCTGTGGGATTTTCCAAGCAAGAATACTGGAGTGGGTGGCCATTTCTTTCTCAAGGGGATCTTCCTAACCCAGGGATCAAACCAGCATCTCCTGCCTTGGCAGGCAGGTTCTTTGCCACTGAGCCACCACATGCTGGGTTTTTTAAATCTATGATAACCCTCTTTCCCAACCAGATCATCTCACCCACCCCTGCCCATAACCTGTCACCAGCCCTTTGACCTCGGGGGAAGCCAGCCCCACATCTGAGCATCACCTCGCTTTGAAAACTGAAGGCGTTAGCATTTCTCCCAGATGTGAAATAAGATGAGGATATGAAAATGCTTTGTGAGCTGAAAAGCTTGAGAAGGAAAGATCCAAGTTTGTGTCTCAAACCAACAGCCCCTCTGCTCTGGTTCCACTAGGACTTCTCAGACCAGGGGCCCCAGGGCCCCAGGGGCTCAGCCAAGTCTTTGATCACCACACACGCACATACACACGCACATACACACATACACACACACACACACACAGTGTCCGTGCCCAGCTCCCTGAGTGTCCCTGGGAAAGGGACAGATAAAGTGTCTCATTCAACCCTGAGGCACCCTGCTGCCTTCCAAGCCTTCTTTGTCCCTCCCTGGTCTGTGTGGGTCCACCAGACTCTGCCAGGTATCCAGAAGAATCTCGGAGGGTCGAGCAGACCCAGGTCCTGGCCCCTTCACTCATCTTCCTGGACCTGGAACTCCAAAGCCAGTAAGTCAGTGTCAGCTTAAAATTATTCTTCTTGGGACTTCCCTAGTGATCCAGTGGTTAAAGACTCCACGCTTTGAATGCAAGGGGTGCAGTTTCCATCCCTGGTCAGGGAACTAAGATCCCACATGCTGTGCGGTGCAGCCAAGAAAATATTAAAAAAAAAAAAAAAAAAAAGGTTTATTCTTCCCCTACCAGACATAACATTTTGATCATTATAAAACCAAATGGCTTTTTTGAAGAAAAAAAGCAGTTTCACTCTCAGCTGAAAAATTAGTCTAGCTGAAAGTTGGTTCTAAATGACTTGTTTTTGCAGGAGTTCATTAACTTCTCTGCCCATGGACACAAGTTAAGATCCTGTTGTTTTTTAACCACAGACAATGTCATTAAGTTAAAATTTTGTTCAAGTTTCAGTAAATAATCTGCAAAGAGGTGTCCTAATTCCCTGTGAGTGTAAAGATTGTGTCACTGAGTCACTTGTGAGCCATCTCCCTGGATTGTCCGGAAGCAGGATCTCCTAGATGTTTTCAGCAAACAGGTGTTCACTTCCAGACCTGGGCAGGTGTGGGCTGGCCACCTCTTGATAGATCTAGCAATGATGGAGATATCAGCAGGGAAGACCCAGTGCTAGCTGGGAGGGCTGGGTTCCCAGCTGGTACTTCTGGAATCTGGGGCAGAATGTGGTGTATTCATTGCTCTCATCTAAGACGGCCCCAGCCCTCCCTCAGTTGAGTCCCAGCTCTGTCACTATTGATTCTGTGATACTTGGGCAATAGATTCTAACTCACTCAACCAATGTTCACATCTGGGCAAGGAGACAGCAACTCCCTCTGAGACTCTGGGAGGCTCCATGAAAACATGGAATCAAGGCCCATTTAGTCCACTGAGATTCTTCTGACAGGGGTCTGGCAGGTCCAGCCCAGGCCCTAGAAAGCCACGGGCTCTGGGCTCAGAAGTGGAGGCCAGGCCCTCGGTTGAGGGGGTAGCCCTTCCGCCTGCGGCCTGGCAGCCCACACCAGTGGCGGTCCTCCCCAGTTGGCCCAGGAGGGGTAATGACAGGCCTGGTTGCACAAGAGGCCCAGCCGCCCAGCCTGGCCGGACTGGCTGAGCCAGTGCTTCCCCCAGGCTGGGCCCCACGTGCGTGGAGGTAGAAGGCGGGGGTGGGGTGGCATCTCCAAGGAAGAGAAGCAAGACCTTGCTGCTGGTTACAGTCCCATAGTCCAGGCAAGGCAGGCACTTCCGCGGATAGGATGGAAGGATGAGGGGTGGGGTAGGTTCAGAGACAGAGAAAGAGAGAGAGCGCACCAGGCCAGGAGGGGCGGAGTCGGGGTTGTAGGTGCTCTGAACAGGCTTGGTTAGAGAGAGGGGCTCAGATGGGGGGAAGGGTTCTGTGAAGGGGAGGGGACTGAAAGATAGAGGGAAAATGAGTTTTTAATTGTTTTTCGACCCCATGGACTGTAGCCCGCCAGGCTCCTCTGCCCATGGGATTCCCCGGGCAAGAATACTGCAGTGGGTTGCCATTTCCTTCTCCAGGGGATCTTCCCCACCCAGGGACGTAACCTGCCCCTCCTGCATCTCCTGCCTTGGTAGGTGGATTCTTTACCACTGAGCCACTGGTTTTTAATTACTTTCCATTAAATTAGTCCTGAGTCGAGCTTCTGCCTGGCAGTTTTAAAGAGCCCATATTTATGCAAGACTGGAGCCATCCCCACCGTCCCACACTGCTGTCTGCTCTTCACAAGCTGTCCCCTGCTTCTCAGAGGCGTCCATCGCAGGGACAGGAGAAGTCCTCCCCTCCCACCCCACCCGCTCCCTGCCTCCTGCTCCCCCTGCCTCACTTCAGAGCAACCCCTGTCTCTTGGTTGTAAGATTTCCATTTTCCAGAGGCAGAGGAAGAAGAGGACCTAAAGGCCTGGGGACCCCTGAGGACCCAATAACCCTTTGGAGGGATCAGTCTTGCCCAGTCCATACCTGCTCCCTGCTTGAGCCCCCAGACTCCTTCCAACCAGGTCTCTCTTCCCACTAGTCAGCAAGGTAGTAGGCTACGTGCCTTAGTATTATGACAAGTCATCGTATCTCACTACAAAACCATGCTGGGCATTTCAGAGATGAGAAAACTAAGGCTCAGAGAACTCATGTGACATTCTAGGGCCAAGAAAATATTGTGAGCAGTGGGGAACTGAGCTGGTGCCTGACCCTGAGGTCAATGGATATGAATTTGAGCAAACTCTGGGAGATGGTGAAGGACAGGGAAACCTGGTGTGCTGCAGTCCATGGGGGTCACAAAGAGTCGGACACAACTGAGCAAATGAATGACAACTGACCTTGAGACTCCCTGATCTACACAGACAATTCACTAGCCCAGAGAAGCCACTTTGTGTGGTCTCTGGAGGAGCCAAGATCAGCATCATCTTGAGGCCGGAGGCAGACTTCCTGGAGGAGGGAGAAGGGAAGAGGAGAGTTGTGAAAGGCGAGTAAAAGCATGGAAGTCTATGGAAAGGAGAGAGTTCTCTAAAAAGAGGATCAAGGGAGACTCGGGGGATGCCTTTTGGGGGGCTTGTGGAATCAGGCAAGTAGGCACATCAGAGAAGCCACTAGTACCCAGCTCAAAGCTTTGAGGCCCAGGAGAGCCACGGATAGGCATTGAGCAAGGGCAGGCTCAGTCAGCTGTGACTTCTTAACTGGATGAGGAGAGACATGGATGGAGCCTTAGGACATTAGGGGACATCTTGACCCCAGAGCAGCCCTGGTGGCCCCAGGTCAAGGCAGACCGAGCTCTCCAGTGGACAGAGCGAGGAGCTGGGGTCACCTTGACTCACTTCCTCCTCATCCTTCCAGTGGAGACCTCTGAAACATGAAATGAGAGTTCCATGGAGACCCCAGAGGATCCTGGAACCTAGCACATTTTCCCACCCAGCAGCCTGGGCAGCTTATACCTGATGACTCCGCCTTACAGAAAAGTTATCTCTGCTTCCATGACACACTGAGAGGAAGAGAGAAACCAGTAGGCCAACGAGGGTACTCCCAGGTAAGTAGCCAGTGAGTCACTGGTGACAAGCCAGGGACCCAGTCAGAAGTCTAAGGATCGAGAGTGGCACCCCAGCCCCAGGTGACTCAGAGACCATATTACTTACACTCCCCTCCTGGCAAGAAGGCTCCCAGGCCTGGCCTTCAGGCCCCTCCAGCCTTTCTCCTGTTCAAGTGCCTCCAGGCATGGATGGGAGAGACACCACCCACAGGTCCTGACCCCTGGCCCTCGTGGGGCTAGTTCATCAGCCAGATCTTTGTGCTACTGCAGGTGCACCCTCTGACCCAGCCCTCATTCTCTGCTGGCTCCCAGTTCTGGATCAGTCTAGCCCTGGGGAAGGGTGCAGCCGGCCCCGACCTGCCCCATCAGCTGGGAGCAGCCACGCTTGTGGTTAGTTTGAACTTTTTTTCCTTTTCAATGTGCTTTTTATAGCAGGGCTTAACCTGCATGGTTTGAGCTTCTGTCCTGGGCCTGAGAGCTCATGCAAAGCCCTCGGTCCCACCCTCCCTTCTCTGCCCATCCATTCCCTGCCTCCCTCCACTGATGCTGAGGGACTGCAGGTGCCCAGGGGGCTGGCCAGCTGCCACTGGCTTGGTGTCCCTGCCCCTCAGCATCACCCCACAGCTGTCCACCCCCAGGGCCCACTCAGACCACACACATCGGTCTGAAGCTGCCCCGACACGTGTGGGTGTACATCAAGGGTCCCATGTGTTTCTTTTCTTTTGACCGACTTCATTCCAGTTCTTTGCCAGGCTGGCTAACATTTCTTGAGTATGAAGCAAATGTTCTCAACCTCAAATCTTCCTGCAGCTCCAACTCTGATCAGGGAAACTCAACAACCCAAGACATTGAGAGAAATGCTTTCTTGAATCATAAGTCAAGGCCAAGCCCTGATTGCCCTGGAAACCTCCAAGCTCCAGTGTGGGTGACCCCTTCAGGGCCTGGGGCTCAGTGACCTCCCAGCCACACCCAGGCATCAGAAATCACTGGCCAGGAACCCTACAGTCATCAACTAAAAGGTGAATCTTGTGAACAGTGCCGGATGCATAGTAGGAGCACACAGTAGGAACTGTCTCTGACACCTGACAGGGCACACTCTCAAGTCACCCACACCCCACAGTCTTATTTCCCAATGGAGGAATCTCTCCCACATCCATTCCTCCTGTCCCCAGTTCAGAACACCAACTCCCAACTCTTCTTGACCTTGGCCTTTCCCTCAAGGTCAAGCTCAGGGGGAATCCTGACTCTTTTTCCACCCCACCCCAGTCCCAAGCCTGACCTATTGCTCCTGGGAATGGGGAAGGGGACAGAGCAAAGGCAAACTGATGTGGCAGTAATCACTCACACACACTCACACCAGCCACTGTTTCCTCATCCTCCTCGCTGGCCTCCCACAGCCTTCACCCTCCAAACCCACGTGCTCCCAACCCCAACTCACCCACAGAAGTCTAACCCAGGCACCACCATCCTTCTCCCGTACTAAAGTCTGGTCCAGCCTCCTATTCCACATTCATATCCTGAACCATATCTGAATACACCAGGCTTGCCTGCTGACAGGGAGGTGGACCCTCCCATCCCATGTAACTCTGTGGTCTGGGACCTCCCTCTGGGATAAACCTGGTACAAAATGAATCCCCCCACACCGGCTCTTTCCCTTCTTTGTGCTCTGGACAGTCTGGGGAGCTCAGGCCTCATTATTTTATTATTAATAATGTATTATTAGTAATAACATAATGTATTAATAATATGTAATAGTGTCTATATTATTAACAGCTACCTGAATGTTCACAGCAGCACAATTCCAATAGCCAAAGGGGAAACAATCCAAAGGGCCATCAGAGGGTAAACTGATCAATCAAGTGGGCAATATTCATTCATTGGAATTATTTCTCAGCCATAAAAACGAATGAAGTGCTGATATATGCTACAGTGTGGATGAACCTTGAAAACATGCTAAATGCAAGTGTCAGACAGAAAGGTCACATAGTGCCTGATTCTGTTTACATGAAACATCTAGAATAGGCAAAATAGAGACAGCAAATAGATGCAAGACTTAGGGCTGGAGAGGACGTGCGGTAGGGTCATAGAGGGTACAAGGTTGCTGTTCGGTATGATGAAGATGTTCTAAAACTGACTGTGGTTATGGTTGCATAACTCTGAATAGACTAAAACCCATTTTGTTATACACTTTAAATGATTGGATTGTATAGTATGTGAATTATTGGGTTGGCCAAAATGTTCGTTCAGTTAGTGAACTATTGTCGCTCACTTGCTAAATTGTATCCGGACTCTTCCGCCAAGTTTTCCTGTCCTTCAGTATCTCCTGGAGTTGGCTCAAACTCATGTCCATCGAGTCAGTGATGCCATCCAGCGATCTCATTCTCTGTCACCCCCTTCTCCTCCTGCCTTCAATCTTTCCCAGCATCAGGGTCTTTTCCAATGAGTTGGCTCTTCCCATCAGGTGGCCAAAGTATTGGACCTTCAGCTTCAGCATCAGTCTTTCCAATGAATATTCAAAGTAGATCTCCTTTAGGACTGACTGGTCTGATCTCCTTGCTGTCCAAGGGACTCTCAAGAGTCTTTTCCAGTAACAGTTTTACATTGCTCAATAACGCTCTTGGGGAAAATGAAAATTATGTCTTTTTTAAAATATGTATTATTTATTTGACTGCACCAGGTCTCAGTTGAGGCACGTGGGATATAGTTCCTCGATCAGGGATTGAACCCAGGCCCCCTGCATTGGGAGCACAGAGTCTGAGCCACCACACCACCAGGGAAGTCCCCAAAAATATGTCTTTTATTTTTACTTAAAACCAAATTGAACTTTTTGGCCAACCCAATGTATCAGTAGAGCTGCTCCAAAAATAATAATGATCAGTTGTCAAATGTCTATCAGGTGCCAGGAAGTCCCCACACAACCTCTGTTACCCTGCACAACCCTGTGATGGATAATAGGAATGGATTTCTGCCCCAACGAAGCCAAATTCATGTGAGTTTTCTTTTTTTAATTCACTTAACTGGCTGTTCCAAAAAATTTTCCTTTGTCTATTTTTTAAAAATATTTTGCTTTTATTTATTTGGTTATTCCGTGTCTTAGTTGCAGCACATGGGATCTTTACTTGCAGCATGTTAACGCTTAGTTACAGCATGTAGGGTCTAGTTCCCTAATTAGATATGGAACCCAGGTCCCCCTGCATTGGACATTTAATTTTCTTTAAGTATTTGGTAAAAGTAGTAAAGCAAGGACCTGGGGATATATACTGAAACAATCTCCTTTGAAGAATTCAACACAAGTAGAAGATAAATATTTAAAGAGGAAAGAGGAGTGTTTAAAACAGTGAATCAGGAAGTCATTTCTAAATCAAACAAAACTGGAATTAAAGAACATATAGGTTTCCAATTGGCTGCTGCTGTTTTTCTTTGAAAAATAAACATTGAAAAAGGGGAGGGAGGGGGATATCCTCCCAGTCTAATGTAGAAACCAAAGCTTAGCGCATTTAAAGTGACTTCCACCAGGTCACACAGCTCGTGGAGGCACGATTCGAACCCAGAACTGTCTGAAAGCACAGCAGCGTGTGTGACCACTGCGACAAGCATTTAGACCGCTCCAATGTGTTTGTTTTCAAGATGTGACTGAATCCAGAGTTCGCTTGGGCTGGAGAGGAGCTCAAAAACCATCAGGCCCAGTCTCGAAGGGTTGCCAGTCCCGCGGCGGACATGCCGGAGCAGTCAGGTGGTGAGGGGCTGGGGTTGAGAGTGTGGGGACCTAGCAGGATAGTGGAAATTCAGGGCGCCTGTCCTAGGCAACGTCCCACCCCCCACCCCCTGTGCAGAGTGAGCTGGGATGCCCAGCCAGGAGAGGACATGGCGCGGCATGCCGAAAGAGGGTAGTGGGGTGGAAAGTGAAGTGAAGTCACTTAGTCATGTGTGACTCTCTGCGTCCCCATGGACTGGGGTCGACCAGGCTCCTCCGACCACGGGATTCTCCAGGCAAGAATGCTGGAGTGGGCTGCCAGTTCCTTCTCCAGGGGATCTTCCCCACCCAGGGACTGAACCCAGGTCTCCCTCATTGGAAGCAGACGCCACACAACGGCGCCTCGCCCTCTCAGGTGTGGTCCCCATGTGTTTGCTTGTGGCCGCTGCAGCCTCTGAGGCATACTCTGCCGGTGGATGGGAATTCCAAAAATCCGTGCTGCCAAAGGAAGCTTGCCAGGCGGCACTAGCATTGTAGGCAGACGCTTCACCGTCTGAGCTACCAAACTGCCTGCCAATGCAGGAGATGTGAAAGACCCGGGTTCTACCCCTAGGTCAGGAAGAGGAGGGTATGGCAACCCACTATATGGCAGGCTACCATCCATATAGTCGGTCACAAAGGGTCAGACACGCCTGAACTGACACGCACACAAAAGAGGGTGGAGGAATGAAGAGCTGTGACCATCAGAAAAGTGACGGGGCCGCACAAATTGGGGTTCATTGGTGAACCATTAGGGTTTTTTTTTTTACTGTAAAAAATTTTTTGACAGACTTTTTTTACTCTGATGAAAAACAAAAGCTGGTTAGTGCTGTATGCATGGCAGAGGCCCATCTTCCCCGAGAGGGCCCAGCTGGACAGGCCTGAGGTGGTCGCCCTTGGGTGTCTGCGGAGGGCACAGCGGGTGTGGCCGAGGCCCTGAGGCAGAGGCCGGGGAGGCGGCCATCCAGGGCAGGACTGAGGTCCACCGGCAGGGAGTAGCCCGTACCTGATGGACGGCTGTGGCCCCAGCAGCAGCGGAGGGCCCCCCAGTGGAGTCGGGCGTTACTGCAGCCCGCCTCTAAGTCCCCGGGGAAAGCCCAGGTGACCCATGGGGGTCTGTCGGGTCGGATGGGGCGGGGGCGCCTTGACTAAGGGCGCCGACCGACCCGAGAACCAGGGGCCCAGGAGTGAGGAGGGGGACTTCTCCCGGGCCCTCCACGGAGGAGGGTGGTGTGTGTGGGGAGGCCGAGAAGGCAGGTGAACGTGTGCCTGTGAAGGAGAGAGAAAGAAGGGGAGGGGAGGCACGGGCTGTCCAGGAGCCACCCGGGGAGATGGCAGCCACAGCCCCCTGGTCTCCCCTCCTCCCCATCGAGCCCCTGGGCCTGGGAAGACGGCGGGAACACTGGCCCTCCTGTTAGTGATGCACTGGAGAGCCAGCCAGACGGAGGACGAGCTGGCACAGGCGCAACCCATCGCTGCCCTGACCCCCGCCCGCGCCCCCCCCATTACGCCCGTGGCCCCCCAGGGAGAAAGAGCTTGATGAAGAGACGAGGTGCAGGGAATGGACTCGGAGAGGGATCCTGGTGAGGGGAGGGGGCTCAGTGAGAGATAGGGGCTCAGTGAGGGGAGGGGAACTGAGTGAGGGGAGAGGAAATTAAGGGAGGGGCTGAATGAGGGGAGGGGAGGGGCTGAATGAGGGGAGGGGCTGAATGAGGGGAGGGGCGGGGTGAATGAGGGGAGGGGCTGAATGAGGGGAGGGGGCGATCAGTGAGGGGAGGGGAGCTGAGTGAGGGGAGGGGAACTGAAGGGAGGGGCTGAGTGAGGGGAGGAGCTGAGTGAGGGGAGGGGAACTGAGGGGAGGGGCTGAATGAGGGGAGGGGAGGGGCTGAGTGGGGGGAGGGGCTGAGTGAGGGGAGGGGAGGGGCTGAGGGGAGGGGAGCTGAGTGAGGGGAGGGGAGGGGCTGAGTGAGGGGGGCGCTCAGTGAGGGGAGGGGGCGCTCAGTGAGGGGAGGGGAGCTGAGTGTGAGAGGAGTGGCTGAGTTAGGGGTAGGGTTCAGTGAGGGGAGGGGCGTTCAGTGAGAGAAGGGGGCTCAGTGAGGAGAGGGGCTCAGAGAGAGGAAAAGTGTCCAGTGAGGGGAGGGGGCTGAGTGACGGGAGGGGCTCAGTGAGGGGAGGGCCTACTGCAGTGGGTCAGAATATTCTGGACACAGAAAAGACCCGGGAGAGCCTGAGGGTGGGTCCAGGCCGCCCGGATCCCATCTGGGCGGCGCCCTCGGCTCAGCTCCGAGGCAGCCCCCAGGCTAGGTTTCAGCCACCTACCTGAAAACGGAAGAGGGTTGAGCATAGCCTCTTTATGGCCCCTGGCGAAACCTGGCCCCGGGGACAGGGAAGAAGTTTCTCTAGGGCAGTGGGAGGGGAGGAGTGACTCATGCCTCCCTCCCAGGCTCATGACACCCCAGAGCCTGGGAATTACCCCAAAGCAGCCAACCAGGCCAGGCCGAGAGAACGCGGCTCCACCCTACCCCGGCCACTCTTACCTCAGGTCTCCTGCTGTCGCCGTCACCCACAGGGAGGGACAGACCATGCCCGCAACTGTGGACACCCTGGGAGAGAAACACACACCCTCTCACACAAACACAAACAAACCCACACAGACACACACCCACGGGCTAAACCCAAACCCAAACCTCCCCACCCAGAAATAAACACCCACCCACCTCCACCACTCAGCAAAACACAGCTCCCAGTGAGCCTGAAGACCAGCTCACAGACTCAGCCAGAGCCAGGGGTGGGTGAGTGTGACCCGCTGGCCCTGAACCAGTTTGATTTCCCAGTTGGCCAGTTTAAGAGGCTCAGAGGGAGTTTAAGAGGGAGACAGAGGTGAAGGGGTGCCGAATGAGGGTGGCAGGAGACCCCAACCTTGCCGCTGAGGAGAGAAAGGACAGATTAGGTTTTAACCAGCCCAGGGCCAAGTGTCACCAGATCCTGAGATGCCACCACCCCTGTCCTCTGCCTCCTTAGGTGCCTCCTGCACCTAATCGTTTTCCTGGCCTTAGGCGCTTGTCTCAGAAAACACATAATTGTGGTCTCTCAGCACAGGTGTCCATGTAACAAGAGCCAGATGCAAAACTACCTCTCCAATTGCCCCTGGAATCCCCAGCACCTGAGTACAGGGACTGTTTTTGTTCCTTGGTGTGACATCTACTCCCAGTATATGCGATTATCTGCCTCAGACTGAGATGTCCCAGGGCAGGGCCTGTCTCTTCTCAAAAAGGTCTCCCTGTAGATATATGGGCTTCCCTCGTGGCTCAGTGGTAAAGAATTCGCCTACCAATGCAGAAGATGCGGGTTCCATCCCTGGGTCAGGAAGATTCCCCAGAGAAGGAAATGGCAACCCACTCCAGTATTCTTGCCTGGAAAACCCCATGGACAGAGGAGCCTGGCGGGCTACAGTCCATGGGGTTGCAAAAGAGTCGGACATGACTTAGGGACTCAACAATAATAACAATGTAGATATTAGAACTGAACTAAATATCTACATGAGAAGAAAACTATAAAAATTTTAGATGAAAATAGGAACTATCTCTATTTCTTGGGGCTGGAAAGTGTTTCTAAACAAGATACAAAAGTAGGTAAAAAAGAAAAAAAATTGATAAATGTGAGTACATTTTAAAAACTGGCATGATAAAGACAATAAATTGGTTTTTTTACAAATAAGCTAGGGACCACTTCCCTGGTGGACCAGTGGCTAAGACTCCCTACTCCCAATGCCTGGATTTGACACCTGGTCAGGAATTAGATCCTCCATGCCATAGCTCAAAAGCCCAGCATGCCACAAAAAAGACTTTGCATGCAAAAACTAATACAAAATAAATATCTGTTTGGAAAAATAAGCCATATCAAATCTGTATAGTCAACAAATGGTTAGTAATCAGAATATGTAAGGAATTTCTATTAATCTATAAAGAAAAAGACAACCTACTAGATAGACCAAGGCTATGAATTGGCATCATACAGAAGAAAGTGGAATGACCAGTGACTACATAAAAGTGTTTGGTCTCACTAACAGAGAAAGGTAAATTACAATGGAAAATTACCTAGCTTATTTTTTTTTTTAATTTATTGTCTTTTATCATGTCAGTTTTTAAAATATACTCAAACATCAATTTTTTTATATATTTTTGTATCATATTTAGAAACATTTTCCAGCCCCAAGAAATAGAGGTAGTCTCTATGTTCTTCTAAAAGTTTTACAGTTTTCTTCTCATGTAGATGTTTAGTTTATTTCTAAAGGCAAATGACAATGACCATTTCTCACCCACAGACGAACGAAAGGACAAAGTAACACTTCCAAGTGTGGGGAGAGATGTGTACATCAGCAACTCTCCAATGTGCTTAAAGAAAGAGTTGGCTGGGACAATTTTAGAGAGTCATTGTGCAATGTCTGGTAGCGTGGTTGATGTATGCACCTTATGACCCAACATTTCTACTTCTAGAGAAACTCAGGTATGTGTACCTGGAGGACAAGGACGTGTGCCACATCTTGTTTGTAACAGAAAAACAATTAGAAACCATCCACATGCTCCAAGAATGGAGAGGAACTGTGACAGAGTCATAAAATGGAATGGTATACAGCAATGAAAAAGAATAAACTGCAGACACACACAACATGAGCGGACCTCACACACATTGTACTGAGTGACACCAGGTACAGAAGAGTACACACTGTGATTCCACTTCTACAAAGGTCAAAAAGAAGCAGAAGTAATCCATGGTGACAGGAGTTAGAAAGTGGCTACCTCTGGTCCTGGGACTTCCCTGGTGGCCCTGTGGTTCTCCTGCAGGGGGTGCAGAGTTGATCCCTGCTTGAGGAGCTAAGACCCCACATGCCATGGGGCACAGCCAAAATAAATAAACTAATTTAATTGAAAGATAATAATAAATGTCTTTTTAAAAAGTTAAAAGAAAACGGAAAATGGCCACTTCTGGGGAGAAGGGGGATGGGACTTAAGGAAACCCTCTGGGGTTATAGAAATGCTCTATATCTTGATTTGGGTGGTGGGCACATGATATGTGCAAATGTAAAAATTTCAAGCTGTACTTTTAAGATTTGTGCCTTTTAAGGACCTCATTAAATGTATTTTATGTCTCAAAAAAAGAGAAAGAATCGACAACCTAAACACAGTAAGAGATAAGCTGTAGTCCAGGAGAAGATATTTACAGCCATATAGCCAACAATCAGGGCTTCCCCAGTGGCTCAGATGGTAAAGAATCTGCCTGCAATGTAGGATACCTGGGTTCAATCCCTGGGTCAGGAAGATGCACTGGACGAGGAAATGGCAACCCACTCCAGTATTTTTGCCTAGAGAATCCCATGGACAGAAAAGCCTGGCAGGCTACAGTCCATGGGGTCACAAAGAGTCAGACATGACTGAGCGACTAACACCCACAGCCAACGATCAATTGGTGCTGAAAACATATAAAAAGACTCTACACATCAATAAGAAAAGGGGAAAACGTTCCAACAGAATACTAGGCAAACTCCATCAATGAGTAGCTCATAGATGAGAACGCTGAAATAAACAATGAACAAATGAAAGATGCTCAGTGTCACAAATAAAGAAATGCAAATTAAAACATTAAGGAGATGCCACTCGACACCCACAGAATGAGAGAAAACAAAAATCTAAATGCTACCAAGTTTGGCAGAGATGTGTAGCAATAGAAACTGTGCTGAAGGGAGTGTCTAAGACTAACAGGCAATATTCTCTAGAATTATTTCTCAACACCTGGTGAGGCGGAAGGTGCCTATACCCTATGATCCAGCAATTCCACTTCCAGAGAAACTCATACATAGGCACCTGGAGGCATTTACGAGGATGTATGTCACGTGTTTGTAATAGCAAAACAGTCGGAAATAATCCGAGTGCTCACCAAGAGGAGAATGAATGGAAACTGTGACATTCTCACACCATGAAATACCACACAGCAGTTACACTGAATGAACTGGAGCTTCTTATGTACATTTCAAAGCCATGATGCCATTGAATAAAGCAAATTGCCAAATGCTGTATACTATATAGGGCTTCCCTGGTGGCTCAGATGGTAAAGAATTTGTTTGCAATGCAGGAGACCCGGGTTCAATCCCTAGTTAGGGAAGATCCCCTGGAGTAGGGAACGGTTGCCCACTCCAGTATTCTTGCCTGGAGAATTCTATGGACAGAGGGTGTACAATATAAGATAACCCATGTAAAAATGCTTAATACACAAGAGAGTTCTGTATATTGTGAATGAATATATACCCAAGTAGAAAACTATACAAAGCTGAGCAGGAAGATGCCATGTCAACCTCAGGATGTTGTTACCCAGAAGGAGAGAAGTGAGTGGCATAGGGAAGGCATGCAAAGGGTTTCTAGCAGAAAGTAGTAACTTGTGGGAATTCCTAGGTGGGCCAGTGGTTAACACTCCATGCTTTCAATGCCCAGGGCACAGGTTCGATTCCTGGTCAGGGAACTAAGATCCCACATGCCATGTGATGGGGCCAAAAAAAAAAAAAAAAAAACCAATCAGAATAAGGATGTAACGACTTGCTTAATCTGAGTGGTGGGGCCCCGTTAGTATCTCTTATGTTATTCTTTGTTGTTTCCAGTGTGTTTGGTGGGGTTCTTCTCTTTTTTTTTTTTTTTTGGCTGTGCTTCACAGCTTGCAGGATCTCAGTTCCCCCAACCAGGGACTGAATCTGAACCATGGTAGTGAAAGTACCATATCCTCATGAAACCACCAAGGAATTCCCTTGTAATTTTAAACAATATATTCCAAGGAAAGAGGGCAATTTTTCAGTCTAGCTGCAAGACAGTGGGATGCCATCTCGGTTTCTGTAGCCAGTCCCAGGCTGTACCTTCCCTCCATACAGTTCGACTTTGGTAGCTCCTCAGCTGGGCCAGCGTTCTCCCACAGAGATGACCCATACTTGGTGGTCCTGCCTGGGGTGGCAGTGGTCTTCTTTGAACAACGTATCACTGATGATGGCAACACGCAGACCCCCAGGAGAGTCCCTGAGCTCTACACAATTGCCCGTGCTCCCATCTGTTAACTGCGACTTCACTTACCCTCTGTGGTCAAAGTCGGTCGTCTCAGCCATTGTAGCGATCCTCCTTTGCCTGTTCTTATGGGGCCCAAGGAACCCCAGATGGTCAGGAGGCCCCCTCCCTTCCACTGTAGTGGGCCTGTTATCATGCAACCCTCCAGGAGAGCATCCTTCCTTCAGCAGAGTTCAGGAAACAAAAGTCTTGACAGTGGGTCAGTGTTGTACCTCAGGGTGATGCCTCCCCCGTTTTTGCCCCTCAGTTCCATGATCCTCAAATAGCACTGAGATCCTAGATCCTAAATCAGCCCCGGCTCAGTGTCACATTTATACAGCTTGAACTAGAAGTACACAGGAACCTCCTACTCCCTCCCCTCTGGGGCTTCCCTGGTGGCTCAGACGGTAAAGAATCTGCCTGCAATGCAGGAGAGCTGGGTTCCATCCCTGGGTCTGGAAGATCCTCTGGAGAAAGTAATGGCTACCCACTCCAGTATTCTTGCCTGGAGAATCCCATGGACAGAGGAGCCTGGCGGGCAATAGTCCACAGGGTCGCAAACAGTTGGACTCGACTGAATGACTAACACTTTCACTCTCTATTCCCTGCCCCACCCTTGCCTTTTGAAAGATATCAAAGGTATTGAAATATGTGGTTGACCACAACACAGGTGAAAACTACCTTCCTTTCCTCTCATACCCCACAGTTGGTCCTCAGCAGATCTTCCGGAAGCTGCCCTCCCAAACCTTTCTTTCATTCCTAGTCTAAAAAGTTGTGTTCTTCCTCTGCCCGTCTCAACACTTTATTATATGTATCTACAATGCCTTTCTCCCAGCAAGCAACTCTTCCTTCTTACGATCAGTAAGATGGAAGGGGTGAGGGGAAAACTTGGTGCAATTACTGAATCCGCTTTAGCAGACCACGGGAGGAGGAAGTCTGAACGCACATGTGTTCTATCTACAGGAGAAACCGCACCACGTATAAGGGCATCTTCCAGATGGCAGTCCAACCTCCCCCGCTGTTGTCTCCCAGGTGGACCATAGCTGTCTTCAAAGGGCCATTTAATCTTTGCATCCCCTGCAAGGCCAGATGCTTCTAGATGGTGGGGTTCATGATGAAAGTAGGACCCCTGGGACATCTCCCTGTACTTCTTTTGCTGTATGGCAGCTTCTAGATCAGAAGCAATATTGCAAGATTCACAAGAGCAGCATATGAGGAGTAAGTGCAAGAATTGTGGTACTGGCAGAAGCATGATGCTCAAGTAAGACAAATCCAGATCCCAACTAAGCATCAATAAGTGTATGGACAAATGGCCAACGTCCTCACAACAGAAGGGGTCTGCAGTGATGGGGGTCCCATTGGGTTGGCTGGCCCCTAAGAAAGGATGGCACCATATTGGATTCAGGATCGATGTTGCTTTGCAGCCGATGGGCACTGGGATCAGCCTTGGTGAGAGAAAACAAGTCTTCCCTCTCTACCGCAGGGCTGCTGTCATTATAAGCGCATTGAGCAGGGACTGGGCTAGCTGATAAACAGGCTGCCCATCAACTGACAGAGTTATTTGAGCTCCTTCCCCAGAAAGACTCCCCTTGGGGTTGGAGCTTAGTCAGAGCACAGAATGCCAGGGGACTGCCCTGGCCGGCGAACATGGCCCCTGTCAGCGATAAGGCAGGAGGCACTAAGGCTTGAATAACCTCTGATAGAGCCCTATCTTAAATCAACTACTCTTTCCTTGGGCCTCAGAAGCTGCTTTGTTTAACTTTGTGTTGTTAGGATGCAGATATGATAAGGTCCCCAAGGTTTAAATAAACTTAAAAGTCAACGGAGTCCTTTACCCTCTATGCCTAGGAAGGGAGGCTTCGTGAGGGGGAGGACAGAGCACCGTGCCGGGGCTCAGGGCCGGGGTCTCCCAGCCCTCTCTGCAGCAGTGTCCCCAGCCCCAGCCTATCCCAACTGAGCTTCCCTGGGGTTTCTTTTTCTTTTCCTTTTTCTCATTCTGGTTGCCAGTAGAAGACCCAAGGCCAAAACACTGAACTACAAAGGCCAACTCAGGGGTCTCAAACTCAAGTGGTTACAGGGGCTGAGCAGGTAATAAATATGTGTACAGAGAACCAAGTGAAAGAAAACGGGTTGTGGGGGAAGTTCCCTGGCAGTCCAGTGATTAAGATTCTGCCCTTCCATTGCAGGGGGCATGGGTTCGATCCCTGGTTGGGGAACTAAGATCTTGTATGGTGAGGCCAAAAAAAAAAAAAAAAGACAATAGTTGGGGAACTTTCACTCCTTTTTAAAAAATATTTATTTATTTATTTGGCTGCATCAGGTCTTCATTGCATCATGTGGAATCTTTAGTTGTGGCGCACGGACCCTCTAGTTGTGGCACGTGGGCTTAGGAGTTGCAGCGTATGGGTTTAGTTGCTCCAAGGCATGTGGGATCTTAGTCCTCTGACCAGGGATTGAATTCATGTCCTCTGTATTGCAAGGCAGATTCCTAACCACTGGACCACCAGGGAAGTCCCGGGAACTTTCACTCTTGAGAAGATGAAATAGACATACATGGCCCTATTCCTTCTGCCAAGTACAGCCAAAACCCCTGGACTTTATAGATAAAATAGGCATAAGAAGATTGAAAGGTGGACGGAAGGCGGAGCAGCTCTGGACCTCTGGACCGAAGGATGCATGGTACCCTCATCATGGTCACCATCCTGCTGGCCGCCCTAAAACTCCTAGTGGTGCATGGTGAGGGCCTCAGCTTTTTTTTTTTCTTACTTTTTTCTCCCAGTTTTATTGAGATATGGTTGATATTGGCACTGTATAAGTTTAAGGCGTACAGCATAATGGTCTGACTTATATGTGTATATGTGTGCTCAGTCACACAGTCTAGTCTGACTCTTTGTGACCCCCGTGGACTGTAGTCCATCAGGCTCCTTTGTCCATAGAACTATTCAGACAAGAATACTGGAGTGGGTTGTCATTTTCTTCTCCAAGGGATCTTCCTTGCCCAGGGATTGAACCCTGGTCTCCCACATTGCAGGCAGATTCTTTACCATCTGAGCCACCAGGGAAACCTTTACTTACATACATCATGAAATGATTATCACAATAAGTTTAGTGAACATCCATCATCTCATACAGACACAAAATTAAAGACACAGAATAATTTTTTTCTTGTGTTGAGAACTCCTAGGATTTACTCTCTTAACTTTCATATATAACACACTGTGGTATTCATTATATTTATTATGTAATTTACATCCCTAGTATTAATTTATCTTAAAACTGGAAATTTGTGCTTTTGACTGTGGCGGTTTGGTGGTTTAGTCTCTAAGTCGTGTCCAACTCTTGACCCCATTGGACTGAAGCCTGCCAGGCTCCTCTGTCCATGGGATTCTCCAGGCAAGAATACTGGAGTGGGTTGCCATTTCCTTCTCCAGGGGATCTTCCCAACATAAGAATCGAACCCATGTCTCCTGTATTGCAGCCAGATTCTTTACCGACTGAGCGATGACTGCTTTCTTTCAATTCCCCCTGCCTGCTCCTGCTCTGATAACCACAAATCTGATCTCTTTTTCTCTGAGTTTGTTTTTGAAATATAATTGACCTATCATACTGTATTAGTTTCTGTTACACAATATCCTGATTCGACACATTGTGAAATGACTACTATAATAAGTCTAGTTAGGATATATCACCATATAAAGATATTACAAAGTTATTGACTGTTATTCCTCACACTGTACATTTCACATGCATGACTCATCCCTTTTGCAACCGAAAGTTTGTACCTCATAATCTTCACCTATTTCTTTCCTTCCCCCAGCCTCCTCCCCTCTGCCACCACCTGTTGGTTCTCAGTATTTATAACTGTTTCTGTTCTGTGTGTTCACTTGTTTCATTTTTTAGATTCCACACATACATGAAATCATACAGTATTTGTCTCTCTCTGACTTATTTAACTTAGCATAATACGCTCTAGATCTATCCATGTTGTCTCAAATGGCAAGATTTTGTTCCTTTTAATGGCTAACATTCCATTGCATATATATACCATAGGTTGCTTCTGTATCTTGGCTATTGTAAATAAAGCTGCAATGAATGTAGAAGTGCATATATAGTAGACCAAGCTTTAACACGGCAATATTTACCTTAAATGTAAAGAGTCTAAATATAGGCATTCCTCAGAGATGTTGCAGTTTTGGTTCCAGACCCCAGTAAAGCAAATATAGCAATAAAGTGAGTCACTCACATTTTTCAGTTTCCTGCCACCTATAAAAGTTATCTTTACACTATATAGTGCTCAGATGATCAGTTGGGTCTGACTCTTTTCGACCCCATGGACCTCTGTCCGTGAGATTTTCCAGGCAAGAATTCTGGAGTGGTGTGCCATTTCCTCCTCCAGGGGATAGTCCAGACCCAGGGCTCAAACCTGAGTCTCTTACATCTCCTATACTGCCACATGGATTCTTTATTGGCACCTCCTGGGAAGCCCCTATGCTTACACTACACTGTATTCATTAATTGTTTAATAGCACTATGTCTAAAAAAACAATATGCGTGCTTGCTAAGTTGCTTCAGTCATGTCCAGCTCTTTAGGACTCCAATGACTACAACCAAGCTCCTCTGTCCATTGAATCTCCAGGCAAGAATACTGGAGTGGGTTGCCATACCCTCCTCCAGGGCATCATCCTGACCCAGGGATCGAACCCACATCTCTTATGTCTCCCGCATTGGCAGCCAAGTTCTTTACCACTAGTGCCACCTGGGAAGCCCAATAAACAATGTATATACCTTAATTTAAAAATACCTCATTGCTGGGAATTCCCTGGTGGCCCAGTGCTTAAGACCCTGCTTCAACTGCAGGGGGCACAGGTTTAATCCCTGGTTGGGGAACTAAGATCCCACATGCCTTGAGGTGCGGGAAAAAAAGTTTGAACTATTTCACCAAAATATGACACAGAAATGCCAAGTGAGAAAATACTGTTGGAAAAACAGCACTGATAGACTTGTTCAGCGCAGGTTGCCACAAACCTTCAATTTAAAAAAAACAAACAGTAGTATGAAGTGCAGTAAAAGAAGGTGTGTCTCTGTGTCAATTATAGAATTCTACCACAATAGTCAAGTTTCACTAATAGAATATATTTGTTGTTGTATAGTTGCTAAGTCGCGTCTGACTCTTTTGGGACTCCATGGACTGTAGCTTGCCAGGCTCCTCTGCCCATGGGATTTCCCAGGCAAGAATACTGGAGTGGGTGGCTCTTTTTCCTCTCCAGGGGATCTTCCCAACCCAGGAATTAAACCCCTGTATCCTGCATTGCAGGCATATTCTTTACCATCTGAGCCACAATATGTAAAAGAGGATTTATTAGAGGAATTGGCTCATGCAGTTATGGGAGCCAAGAAGTCCCACAATCTTCCATCTGCAAACTGGAGAACCGAGAAAGCCAATGGTATAATTCAGTACAGTCTGCCCACTGGGGAGAGGAGGAGGCCAGACTGAGTGCCCTGGGGGGATGGGGAAAGGGGTAGGATGCCATGGCCATAGGATGGAGGGGCAAGCCCTGGGGCCCTGATGGCTTCTTCTTGGGGGTTGGACACTGGGTGGGGGAACAGGTTAATCTCCGAGTTGTGGAAACTCTTCTTTCAGTTCCTCTTTTTCTAGCATTTGCTTCTTGGAGTCATACACACACACACACACACACACACACACACACACACACACACACACACATACACACTTCACTCCAACACACCTGATTCACCTCCACCAAGCAAAGCCTTCTCCACCAACTCCTGCCCAACCTCCTACTACAAGAAGCTCTCCTAGATTAAGACAGCCTCGGTGCTCTCCTTCCAATGGTCACTGGGCAGTAACTGGAGGGATTTTGGAGCATCAATCCCATCTTGGGTCAAGGTGCTGTTTCTGGACAAGAGGCTCAGGAACAGGAGGGAGAGACAAGCATTGTGTTGGAGCCGCCAAGCCTCACCCTCCTCTCACTAGCACTCCCCCACTACCCAGAGTCATAGCACTCTCCATACAAAGACAGCTTCGTGCTATCCTCATTCCCACCCTCTGGGGACACACACACCGCACCAACACATATTGCGGGCCCCAAGCTCCCTCAGTTCAGTTCAGTTCAGTTACTCACTTGTGTCCAACTCTTTGCTACCCCATGGACTGCAGCTCACCAGACTCCCCTGTCCATCACCAACTCCCAGAGCTTGCTCAGACTCATGTCCATCCAGTCAGTGATGCCATCCAACCATCTCATCCTCTGTCATCCCCTTCTCCTCCTGCTTTCAACCTTTCCCAGCATCAGAGTCTTTCCCAATGAGTCAGTTCTTCACCAAAAGTGGCCTAAGTATTGGAGTTTCAGCTTCCAGTGAATATTCAGGACTGATTTCCTTTAGGATGGACTGGTTTGATCTCCTTGCATTCGAAGGGACTAAGGGGTCTTCTCTGTCACCACAGTTTGAAAGCAGCAGTTTTTTGGCACTCAGCTTTCTTTATAGTCCAACTCTCACATCCATACATGACTACTGAAAAAAACCATAGCTTTGACTAGACAGACCTTTGTTGGCAAAGTAATGTCTGCTTTTTAATATGCTATCTAGGTTGGTCATAGCTTTTCTCCCAAAGAGCAAGTGTCTTAATTTCATGGCTGTAGTCACCATCTGCAGTGATTTTGGAGCCCAAGCACCATAGTGTTTTTTATTTTAACAGCTTTATTGATACAATTCACAGACCATTTCACAATTTCTTCAGTGGTTTTTCAGTGTCTTCCCAGAGCTATGCAACCATCAACACAATCAATTGTAGAACATTTTCATCACCCTAAAAAGAATACTGGAGTGGATATTCTCACTGTACCCATTAGCAGTCAATCTCCATTTTCCCCATCACCCCTCCCCAGCACCATCGAATCTACTTTCTATCTCAAATAGATTTTCCTACTCTGGATCATTTTTATGAATGAAATCACATAATACACACCATTCCTTGAAACTCACTTACCATAATGTTTTGAAGGTTCATCCACATGGTACTACAGATCAGAACTTTATTCCTTTCTATGACTGAATAATATCCCATTGTATAGATATACTCCTTTTTGTTTATTCACTCACCAATCGACATCTAGGACATTTCTACTTTGAGGCTGTTAGGAATGTTGCTCCGAACATTTGTGCACAGGTCCTTTTGGTTTTGTTTTTTATAATTTATTTATTTTATTTTTGGCTACACTGGGTCTTCATTGCTGTGTGTGGGCTTTCTCTAGTTATGGTGGGGGGGCTACTCTTTGTTGGGGTGCACAGGCCTTTCATTGCAGGTGCTTCTCTTGTTGCAAAGCTCTAGTCAGCCAGGTTTCAGTAGTTGTGGCACAAAGGCTTAGTTGTCCTGCAGCATGTGGAATCTTCTTGGACCAGGGATCGAACCCATGTCCCCTGCACTGGCAGGCAGATTCTTAACCACTTGACCACCAGGGAAATCCTGTGTGTGAATTCTTCAGTAAACATGTTTCCATTTCTCTTTATTTCTTTATATCGTCTTCATTTCTCTTTATATCTTCCATTTCTCATTATTAGAGTAAATACCTAGTAATGGAATTGCTGGGTCATATGGTATAACTCTGCCAGGGGCCTTCCCTGGTGGCTCAGTGGTAAAGAATCTGCCTGCCAATGCAAGAGATGCAGATTTGATCTCTGGTTGGGAAGATCCCCTGGAGAAGGAAATAGCAACCCACTCCAGTATTCTTGCCTGGGAAATCCCACGGACAGAGGAGCCTGGCGGACTACAGTCCATGGGGTCGCAAAGAAGTCGGACACGACTGAGCGGCTAAACAACAAATGGTGACTCTGCCTTTGGAGGACTTGCCAGACTGTTTTCAAAGCAGCTGCAGCATTGCACAATGCCTTCAGCTTTGTCGGAGAGTTCCGGAGAGTTCTAGTTTCTCTACAGTCTCTGCCACACTTGTTATAGTCTTTTTGATGCTAGCCATCCTTGTAGGTGCGAAGTGGTATCTCTCTGTGGTTTTGATTTGGGTTTCCCCAACGGCTAACGGTGTCGGACAACTTTTCGTGTGCACCTTGGCCATTTGGATATCTCCCTTGTCTATTCTGAATGTCTATGCAGATCCTTTGACCATATTTTTTTTTAAATCGGGCTATTTGTTTTTTATTACTAAGTTATAAGGACCATGGACGATATTAAGCAAAAAGCTGATTGAAGCTATTTTCCCAGAGCCAAAGTCTCATTTGCAGAGTCCCTGAAGTTTGGCCTCTGGGCACGAAACTTTCTGTCCTTCTGGCCTCATCTCTTTCCAGCCCAGCCCAGTAGGTCTGCCTCACTCAGGCTCAGGGACAAGGCACCTCTTCCTGCCTGTACCCCAAACCCAAGCAACTCAGAATAAACCCCTCTTCACAGATGAAGAAACTGAGGTTCCACATGGGAGAGGACTTGCTCAAGGTCACAGGACCGGTGAGAGTGGAACTGGACTCCAGATCAGGTCCATCCATCTAAACCCCACACCTTCTCCGCACAACTTCTCTGCACGCTTGCTTGTCCGGCCCTGGTTGTTTTATAATTTGCAATATGCTCACGTTGCCTTTATACTCATCACAGCACTATGAGGTAGATCATGTAGACATCAGTTTCCTCATTTTGTAGAAGAAACTGAGGTGAGGAGCAGGGATGTGACTTTCCTTGGCCTCGCAGGTAGCAAGAGAGAGAGCTCACAGCACCACAAGTAGGAAGCCTACTCTCGAGACAAAAGTGTCTGGTCTCAGGCCCCCATTGCCACCCCTCTGCCCCAAAGTCACCCCAATAACCAGCACTTCGCTGGACTTCAAGATCTTCCTCCAGGGCAACCCCCACCCAGCACCAGCTGGGCCCTCTGGCCAGGCACTCCCAGTCCTACCCAGCCCAGCCCGAACTGGCCCAGCCCAAGACCTTTGCTCCTGCTAGAAGTAGGACCCTTGTTTCCATGGGCCTTGGCCCTGTTTACCTCACCCCAGGGCTAGGACACTCACAGAGGAGGACACAGGCTGCAGGCCTGTGATTTGAGAGATGGGACAAAGCAGAAAAACCCCTAGGCCCGGTCCCATGAGGTCTCTCCTCTCACCTCAAAGTGCCCCAGGTTCCGACTAGATTGCAAACACAGGTAACAGGGTAATATCCCATTACCAGACATTCATACCAGGAGGAGGGGACCCCCCGGGGCGAACAAGGTTGCAGGAAGGCAAGAAAGTGATGCTTTTCCTCCATTCAAGTCACTAGATCAGGGACTTTCCTGGTGGTTCAATGGCTAAGACTCTGCACTCCCAATGCAGGGGGCCCGGGGTTCAGTCCCTGGTTGTGGAACTAGATTCCGCATGCCCTAGCTAAGAGTTCCCCTGCCAAAAAGAAGATTCTGTGCATGCAGCCAAATAAGTAAAAAATATTTTAAAAAGTCACTGCATCAACTTTGTCTTCAGGACCCAACATGTTTCTAGACACTAGAGACATGGCAGTGAATAAAACCAGCAGAAACCCTTGCCTGTCTGGGGGCATTCTGGATGTCCCAATGGAGCTGACATACCAGAGCAGAAAGCGAATAACTGGCAGTGTTAAATGCTAAAAGGAATGTAAAGTATAAAAAGGGGTCAGGACACTGTGGGGTGAATAGCTGATATTTTAAATTTTTATCTATTTATTTTTTTGGCCACGCAGCCCTTGGGGGATCTTGTGGGATCCTAGCCTGGGGGATCCTTACCTTGTGCTGACCGAGGATTGAACCCTGGCCATGGCAATGAAAGCACGGAGCCCTAACCACTGGACAGCCAGGGAATTCCCAGCTGTGATTTTAAATAATGTGGTCAGGGGAAGGCCTGGCTGGGAGCAAAAAGCTGAAAGGTGGAAAGAGTGGGCCTTGTGGTCTCTCCATTGTCCCTGTAGAGGACACGCAAGGGTGGGGGACCTGAGGAGAGGGCAAGTGAGGGACAGAATCTCCAAGGTCACCTCTGCAGGGCACTAGGCAAGGTGAGGGGTAGCTCAGGTGTGGGAGCAAGGCCATTAGAGGTAATGTCTGACTTCACACTTTTGCCGGGATCAAACGTCTTTCACCATCGTTTCAATAAGGTGGATCCGGGTACTGACTCCGCCAGGGTTAGGACCCGGGCTCTGTGAGAGGAGGGTGCGGGCGCGGTGTTTCTAGGAGGCAAGGCCAGCTCAGCGAAAGGGATCCAGGGACACTGGGAAGGTGAAGACCTGGGAACTGCGGAGAGGCTAGAAAATCTGAATTCAGCACTGGCTCAGGGGTGTCTTCAGGGCGCCTTCGCGGGCTGTGCCCGGCTTCTGAGTCCAGACGACCAGGACTGGCAGTCCCATGGGCCTGCATCAGGCCGAGAGCGCGCGCAGACAGGCGCGCTGCCTCAGAGGCCAGGGGGACCGGGAGCAGGTGCGCAGCTCCGGGGACAGCCGCCCACTCCGGTAAACAGCTGGGCCACGCCCACACTGCCCGCCCCTTCCCCGCGGATCCCGGGCCGCTGGCGGCGGCCCCCTCCCCACGCCTCCTTGCTGGGGGTAGAGTGGTAGAGTTTCAAGCAGGTTGCGCTTTTCACCCCAACCCCCGGAAATTCCTTTCTGAGCACTGGGGCGGGGGGTGGCCAGGAGCCAGGGGCTGAGCCACTCCTGGCCAAGTGCTTCCTCCCGGGGCGCTTTCGTGAAGGGAGAAGAGGGGCCACGTCACTGTCCCCAGGCCTGGGAGAGCGAGACTCCGCCCCTCCCGCCCCCGCCGGAGCGCTGGGCTGGGATCGAAGACTAACCGGCCCCTTCCTGGGGGCCAGCCCAGTCGCAGCCTCCCGCCTACAAAACCGCAGGCAGGTGCAGGCGCAGCCGCTGCGCCAGCCGGCAGAGCTGAGCCGTTAGCGCGCGCCGTCCCTGTGTCCGTCCATCCGTCCTTCAAGCGGGGCGTCAGTCCGTCGGCTGCACCCCGGCTCCAGCCCAGGCCCCAGCGGCCCGGCCCCTCGTCCTCCCGCACTTGGAGCCGCCCGGCAGAGCCGGCTTTGGCGCGGCAGCCATGTCCATGGGCCTGGAGATCGCGGGCACCTCGCTGGCCGTGCTGGGCTGGCTGTGCACCATCGTGTGCTGCGCGCTGCCCATGTGGCGCGTGACGGCCTTCATCGGCAGCAGCATCATCACGGCGCAGATCACCTGGGAGGGCCTGTGGATGAACTGCGTGGTGCAGAGCACCGGCCAGATGCAGTGCAAGGTGTACGACTCGCTGCTGGCGCTGCCGCAGGACCTGCAGGCGGCCCGCGCCCTCATCGTCATTGCCATCCTGCTGGCCGTCTTCGGGCTCCTCGTGGCGCTCGTGGGCGCCCAGTGCACCAACTGCGTGCAGGACGACACGGCCAAGGCCAAGATCACCATCGTGGCCGGCGTGCTCTTCCTGCTGGCCGCCCTGCTGACCCTCGTGCCGGTGTCCTGGTCGGCCAACACCATCATCCGGGACTTCTACAACCCTTTGGTGCCAGAGGCTCAGAAGCGAGAGATGGGCTCCGCCCTGTACGTGGGCTGGGCGGCGTCCGCGCTGCAGCTGCTGGGGGGCGCGCTGCTCTGCTGCTCCTGCCCGCCGCGCGAGAAGTACGCGCCGACCAAGATCGTCTACTCGGCGCCGCGCTCCACCGGGCCCGGCACGGGCACCGGCACGGCCTACGACCGCAAGGACTACGTCTGATGGGGCGGCAGCGGGAAGCCCCGACCACTCCTTTAAGCTGGCGCGCCCACCAGTCCGTCTGCAGCCTTGCATCGACGACCAGCCCCCGCCCCCCAGATGCCAGGCTGCTCCCTCACTGGACTGGGAGGGGCCCGCCCGGCGCCCTCTTCCCCAGCTGCTAGCCCTCCTCTATCCGGGGAGCGGGATTGTGGAGCCCAGAGGCCTGCCGGCACAAACCTTTGAAACCTTGCCCATCTGGTGCGCGGAACTGGGGTGACCACCACTGCTTGCCCGCCTGGTCGGAGAGTGGCCACAAAGTTGTTTGCGCAGGGACCAGCAGCTTTGAAAAGGGGCCACGATATTTTTCAATAAAAACCTTTCGTTTTGCAGTTGCTGGCGCCTCCTTGTCCTGAGCGCAGACAAGCCTTCAGCTACTTGCAGAACTTCCCCCATCCCAAATCCCCCGCCCGGCGCCCGCCCCCCAAGGATTGGCCCTGGCTGAATTCTGCGCTCCTGCTGCGGGATGAAGCTTAGAGAGTTTCAATAAGTTGTAAACTGAGCTGGGTACTCACTAGCTAGCTGGTCCTTTGGCCTATTCACTGGGTATTCAGACAAGAAAGGCCCACTCCGAGGGGCGGGCAGGTGCACTCTCGGCCATGGAGGAGGAGGTGGGGGGATGTCAGGGACCCGCTTCTCCAGGTTTGCGCCTGGGACACCGGCCCTCCAAAGCGCTCCCCAACGCCTGAATCGCCCTAAGGCGTGTGAAAGAGCACATTGAATGCTATGATTTCATATTTGGGAAAGGAGAACAAAAAGATCTATTGTTTTGGTAAAACACTCCACCAAAGGAAGCTGGGTAGAATTGTGTCCCCAGGAGGAGAGATGAGAGAGGGGCCTCATTTTTCCCCCTGAAACCCTTGAGGGAAGGAAAGGGTAGGTGAGGGGGAAGGGTACTCAGAACTCTCTGGTGACACTCTAATGCTTAGGGCAAACAAGGCTGGAAGCACTTGTGTCTCCGAGAAGGTGTAGGAGGTTTAGGCAGTGGGAAAGGGGCCCAGTGTCCAGAGCCAGGAAAGTGAGATTTCATCTGGCTGGGTGGATAGCAAGGTGAGGGAGAAAGTGGCGATGGAGCCATGGGCCCTGGAGAGGCCAAGTCACGGGGAGTCTCGTGTGCAAAGTTACAGACCCTGGATTGTACTTGATTGTTACCGGAATCATGGAAGGGAGGTACTTGATCAGATTTACACTCTAGAATAACCTCTCCAGCTGGCCCTGTGGAACTGGGACTCAGGTAGAGGGATGAAGGCAGGAGACCATCTTAGAGGCCGTGCAGCTGTCATCACGTGAGATGATGCAGCCCAGAAATAAAGCATGGACAGGGAGATGGGGGACCAAGCCTGATGGGGGTGGGGGTGTGAGGCAGGATGAGCAGGAGCCGGGCTGGAAAACCATTTGGGTATGTGAGAAGAGAGAGTGGAAAAAGCTGGGTTAACCCAAATATTTTGCCTTAGGTCAGTGATTGAATGGTGGTGCCATTTACCAAAATAGGACCAGGTTGCTGGGGGCAGTTGATGGGTTTAGTTGTGGGTGAACAGAGTTTGGCCAGCCTGTGGGACCTCCAGGCAGAGACATCCAGGAAGAGACAGGGTGTATATAGAGATCTGGAACTCAGGAGTAGTAAACCTGCTGTTGTTAGAATACATATGGCAACCGAAACCAGGGAAGTAGATGAGGTCAGTCTAGAAACCAAAGAGAAAAAAAAAAAGAGTTTCAAGAAGGCAGGCATTGGCAACGGTGTCGGAGGCTGCGGAAGTCGTCAGGCAAGAAGCCTGAGAATTCAGGGCACCAAGGTGGTCATTGGTGGCCTTAGCAAGAGGCCTGACAGCGGACACAGTGGACAGACAAATGGGTGAGAGATGAGAAGCAGAGACAGAACATGTAGGCCATGTGTCCTAGAGGTTTGGGGCATCCAGGCCAGGAGAGCTACTTGCAAAAGAGCAAGGACAGGTATTTATCCCAGGACAGGTATTTGGGATTGCAGAGGCTCGCAAGTATTTCAAAGTTATTGTATCTTGAACTTCTTGACCTGCAACAAAGCGGAAAGCAAAAGACCCCAGGGGCAGGCAGATTTTCCAGTAGATTTTCAGTTCAGTTCAGTTCAATCACTCAGTCATGTCCGATTCTTTGCGACCCTGTGGACCGCAGCACACCAGGCCTCCCTGTCCATCACCAACTCCCAGAATGCTTTACATTGGTCCAAAATATTCTCCTTTCGTTAAGGAACAACTGACAAGTCACTATACTTTATTACCAGAAGAGGAAATAGGTTACGGTAAACAGTAAAAGTACCCTGGCTTTAGAGTGTTCATTCTTAGGAGATTCCTGGAAAGGGTTTGGGCTTGGCATTACTCTCTCTCCTCTGGCCTGGGGGGAGGAAAGAGGGAGAGGGATGTGAATATGAAGATGGGGAGGGGATCCCAGGAAGAGCTGGAGGAAGTGGACCTGGGCTCAGAGAGGGGGCAGACTTAGCAAGAGGGGAACTTCAGGGGGAGGCCTCTGGGGAAGGGAGTTGAGTTGGGGGGAAGGGAGGGGAGGTAGCTCAATGAGAGGGAAGGGACTCAGAGAAGAAGGTCAGTGAAGGGGAAGGGGCTTCTGGGGGGAAAGAGTCAGAGAGGAAGGAGGCTTAGCAGCAGAGGGGAAGGAGGAACTGAGCAGACATGTTCTCTGGGCCTATCTGGGATGGGACTGGGGGGTGTAGGCAGAAGGGACCAAGGGATTTACTTCTGAACCCGCACGGTCTCTGGCCAGGGACACCAGGGGCGTCAGGTTGTACCAAGCCAGAACTGAGGTCGCCAGGTGGCTTCTCCGTCCCAGAGGGGCCTGCAGGCAGGATCGAAGTTATTCCTTTACCACTGGCTTCAAGAAGGGAAGTCTGGACCCAAGGCCTCCCAGCTGCACTGCAGCCTAAGGTTCAGAGCCAACCAGCTCCCCGTGGTCTGTTCCAGCACCCCAGAGCTGGGCAGAGAAGGCAGACGGACCCCGATCAGATCTTCCTCTGGCTCCCTAGTCTCTCCCCAAGGCTGGGCTCCCCTGGTGAGTAGTGAGGTACCCTTCCCATCCCAGCATACATACACATCCTTGCCTGACTTCTTAATCTGTCCTAACTCAACCTCTTCTTATTCTTTCTGGAATTTCCAGTCTAAACAGAGAGGTTAGAGTGTGCAGCATGCAAACCACAAGTTGGGAAGGGTCCATGTGAGGGGGTCTCAGGCAATCTTGAGACCACTAGAGAAGAGAAAGGCATCTGCTGTGACTGGACTGGGAGTCAGGTGGGATCCACTCCTTTTCCTGTGTGACTCTGCGCAATTGCCTTCCCTCCTGGGTCTCAGTTTCCCCATCGTTTCAACATAGGGATTGAGGCCTGCCTCTAACTTGTCTTTTCCATCCCCATTTTTATCTGTATCATCTCCTGAAGAAGAAAATTAGTCAAGACCTAGAGGAGTGGGATGAGAGGAGTGGGAGGGAGGCTTGAGAGGGAGGGGATATATGTATACATATAGCTGATCCACTTTGTCATACAGCAGAAACTAACACTATATTATAAAGCAATTATATTCCAATAATAAATTTTTTTAATTTTTAAAAAGAAGAAAATAAGTCAGAACCAAACTGACCAGGTAAATAGGGCAGGTCACTCTCTGAGCCTCAGCCTTCCTCATCTGCAAAATGGGTATGCTGTATTGAGGATTAGCTCAGCCATCCTCTGGATTCCCATGCAGTCTAGTTTCACCCCATCACAGCACATACCACACAGTGTTGTTGTTCTGTTTCTTGTGAAATATCCTCTACGGAAGGTCATCTCCCAAGCTCAGGGACACTGTCCCAAGCGTCCCTCTGTCTGCAGCACCCAGTGCAGTCAGCACCCATTTCTGGGATGATGACGTGTCTGTGTGCATGAAAAGCACCTGGCACAATGCTAAGCACACAGTAATTAGTGTGAGCTGGTATCCTTATGAATTTGGTGAGAAAAAAAGATTTTGGTGTATTCTGTCAGGCAGGAGTCTGGGAAGATGAGAGAGATGGTTGGGTTGTAAGAAAGTCCTTGGATTTCTTCAAAATCCACGGCCCCTGGAGGCCCCCGCCAGGCCCTGGGGCTCTGTCCCACCCCACCCTCCACCTGTGCTGCAGGCTGCACTGGGCTCGCCACACCTGTTCTAGCTCTTCCTCCTACTGAGACCAAAAGCCAAGTGCTTTATCAAACAAACACAGCATTTATTGTGGCTCCCTCAAGGTCTGCGGCAGGCCTGGAGGAACAGACAGTACCTTCCTTCTCCCTGCTCTGCCAGGGCTTCATGAAAGGTCATCCTTGCCAAGTATGCGCCGCAGAGCAGGTAAAGAGAGCCAGGGCGTTGGCCCTGGGGCCAGCTGAGGGACCTTGGGCAAGTCACTGGCCAGCTCTCGCCCTCCTCTGTCAAAGAGGGAGATGTTGTCCCTCCTCTATTTGATCCCCGTAAGAACTCTCCAAGGCAGGCCTTACATAAGGAGACCCCCAAGGCTCGGCTGCAGACCCTGCTGCCTCCTGTCAATTACCAGTCTGTCATTACTTCTCCTCTTCCCTACTTGTACTGCCGTGACTCCAACCAGGCTGTACCATCTTTCTGTAACAGCCTCAAGAGGATCTCCCATCTCCAGACTCCCTCTTAATACTCTCAACCCTCCCGTTTTTTTTTAACATTAATTGAGCTTTTGTTAGATCTAGACAATGTTCTAATCAAAACTACTTACCTGTATTGATGGATGAGACTTCCCTGTAGCGCAAACAATAAAGAATCTGCCTGCGAGGCAGGAGACCAGGGTTCGATCCCTGGGTTGAGAAGTTCCTCTAGAGAAAGGAATGGCAATCCACTCCAGGATTCTTGCCTGGAGAATTCCATGGACGGAGAAGCCTGGCAGGCTACACAGTCCATGGGGTCCCAAAGAATTGGACTCGACTGAGTGACTAACACAGTGCACACAGTCCAGTAATTTTGTTAATCCTTATCAATTTTTATTAATTCTTATTAATTTTATTATTAATTTATATTGGAGTGTATCTTATTGGATGCTGTGTTGGTTTCTGCTGTACAGCAAAGTGAACAGCTATATGCTTATATATATCCCCTCTTTTTCAAATTTTTATTTATTCATTTTTGGCTGTGTTGCGTCATAGTTGCTGGACACAGGCTTTCTCTAGTTGCAGTGAGCAGGGGCTTCTCTCTAGTTGCGGTACGCGGTGGCTCCTCGTGTTTCAGAGCACGGGCTCCAGGGCACGCAGGCCCAGTAGTTGTGGCGCATGGGCTTAGTTGCCCGGCAGCATGTAGGATCTCCCCAGACCATGGATCAAACCCATGTCCCCTGCATAGGCAGGCAGATTCTTAGCCACTGGACCACCAGGAAATCCCCTTTATTAATTCTTCTAACTGAGTTCTGCATAATCTCTCTCTCCTCGGACTCCTTTTTCAAGACTTCTTTAGTCTCTTGTCTGTTATGGTCAATCTGTGTACTGTTCTATCTCTTTTCTAGATTGTAAAATTTGTTGATCATGGAATGGTCTTGCTTATCCTTGCATTCTTCGTCAAGTATAAAGGAGAGCTCCTTTATGAAGTAGGAACTTGACAAATACAAATTAGATTACAAAGCAGACCTAAATTGACTGCCCAATATACAGACTGACTATTTCTTTTTATGACTTGCCTTGATATAGCCTTTGCCCGCTTTTCATTTGATATGTTTATTATATTTATATGGAACTGAAAGACTTTCACTTTTACATGTTAAAGATACTAACTCTTATGGCTTTAATTGAACATATCTGCCTTAGATGGACAGAGCTAAGAGGAAAAGGTTTTCCAGGCAGGAACCACAGATTGGACAAAGGCATGGAGTCAGGCCAGAAGTCAGGAGTTGACCAAAAGACCAACCTGGCTGAAGTAGAAAATTTGTATACAGGTCTTTAAGAGAAAAGATTGAAAAAAACTGAATAGGGACATGGAGTTATTATTCAAGCCAAATTTCTCTGGCTGGTATTATATTCCAGGCCCTTCACTGCCTCCTTCCCAGACCCAACAATGGAGCCCCTGGAGTTGTTCCAGCCCCCACATTTTTTCTTTTATTGAAGTACAGCTGATGCACAGTAATGCTACATACGTTACAGGTGGACAATATAGTGATTCACAATTTTTAAAGGTTATATTCCATTTATAACTATTATAAAATATTGACTATATTCCCCATGTTGTACAACATAGCCTTGGAGCTTATTTCACAGTTAGTAGTTTGCACCTTTTAATCCTTTGCTCCTATACTGCTCCTCTTCCCTTCCCTCTCCCATCCGGCCTCCACAGTAGCTTTTCGGTGTGCAGGGTGCCGGGACCAGACACAGCGCAGCAGGGTGCAGGGTCTTAGTGTGCAGTGTGCAGGGATCGAACCGTGCCCCTTGCAATGGAAGTGGGAGGTCTTAACCACTGGAGCTCCAGGGACGTCCAGACACGCTTTGCTGTCCCTGTCCTTCCACCTTGCCTTTGTCCACGTTCTAATCCTCACTAGGGAGGTGGCAATTCACTGAAAATCTGGATGGATTAAGGGTTTAACACAACAAAACAAACTATGAATGAACTAGAAGACAATGCAGAAAGTGTTTTTAATAATATCAAACTGAGGAAAGCCTCCCTAAGCAAGACACCAACCCCAGAAGAAGTGAAAGAAAAGATGATCAGACTTGAGTGCATAAAAAAATATAAAATAAATAATCCAAAAAGGAAATTAAGGAAACAATGCCACTTACAACAGCATCAAAATGAATAAAAATTTTAGACATAAAGCCTAACTCAGGAGGTGAAAGACTTGTACACTGAAAATTACAAAAAACTACTGAAAGAAATTAAAAACAAATAGATGGAAAGACATCCCATGTTTATGAATTGAAAGACTTATAATTGCTCAGAGATCCATGTCACCCAGTGATCTATAATTTCAATACAATGAAAAATCCCAATGTTACTTTTTTTTTTTACAGAAATAGAAAAGTTCACCCTGAAATTCATTTGGAATTTCAAGGGAACTAAATAGCCAAAAAGAAGAAATAAGTTGGAGGATCTGCACTTCTGGATTTCAAAATATTACAAAGTTAGAGTAATCAGATCAGTGTGGTACCAGCATAAAGACAGACATAGAGACAAATGAAATAGGAGAACTCAGAAATAAACTCTCTCACATACACACAAAAATCTCAGATGAGTTTCAATAAGGATGCCAAGAACACTCAACAAGGAAAAAACAATTTTTTCACCTGGATCGCCGCAAGCAAAAGAATGAAGTTGGACCTTTGCCTAAAGCCATATACAAAAGCTAACTCATGCTGGGTCAAAGACTTAAACATAAAAGGTAAAACAATAAAACTTTTTGAGGAATGTGGGACAAAACTTTGCATCATTGGATTTGGTGACAGTTTCTTGAATGTGACATCAAAGGCATAGGCAGCAAAAGAAAAGAATAGACACATTTGAGTTGATTAAAATTTAAATTTCGTGCATCAAAAGGCACTATGGACAGAATGAAAATGCAATCCACAGGATGAATTTGGAATATATTTGCAAATCATATATCTGATATATAATTAATATCCAGAATATATAGAGAATTCCTAAAACTCAAAAAAAAACAAAACAAAAAACCCAACAACAACCCACAAAACAACAACTGTTGGCAAGCATATGGAGAAACTGGAACTTCTGTGAACTGTTGGTGGGAATGTAAAATGGTACAGCTACTGGTGAAAACAGTGTGGGGGCAAGAAATTTTAAAGAGAGCTCCCATAAGATCCAATAATGCCACTTCCTGGTATATACCCCAAAGAGTTGAAAGCAGGGTTTTGAAGAGATATTTGCACACCTATGATCATAGTACTCTTCACAACAGTCAAGAGATGGAATGCAAATGTCCACCTATGAATGGCTGAACATTATTCAGCCTTAACAAAGAAGAAAATTCTGACATATGCTATAATATGGATGAGCCTTGAGGACATATGCTAAATTGAAATAATCCAGCCATGAAAAGACAAATACTGTATGATTCCACTTATATGAAGTACATAGAGTAGTCAAATTCACAGAGACAGAAAGTAGAATAATAGCTCCCAAGGGCACGGAGAGGAGGAAAAGGGGTATTGTCCTTTAATGATTATAGTTTCAGATTTTCAGGTGAAAAGGTTCTGAATATATGTTTCACACCAATATAAATTTATTTAAAATGCCTGAACTATACCCTACGATTAAGGTATATTGATGTTTTTGAACTATGGTGTTGGAGAAGACTCTTGAGAGTCCCTTGGACTGCAAGGAGACCAAACCAGTCAACCCTAAAGGAAATCAGTCCTGAATATTCATTGAGAGGACTGATGTTGAAGCTGAAACTCCAATACTTTGGCCACCTGATATGAAGAACTAACTCATTGGAAAAGACCCTGATGCTGGGAAAGATTGAGGGCAGAAGGAGAAGGGGGCAATAGTGGATGAGATGATTGGATGGCATCACAGACTCGATGGACATGAGTTTGAGCAAGCTCTGGGAGTTGATGACGGACAGAGAAGCCTGGCATGCTGCAGTCCATGGGGTCACAAAGAGTCAGACATGACTGAGCAACTGCACTGAACTGAAGATGGTATTTTTCCCACAATAAAAAATTATGTAACAGAGAAAAATAAACAAATGTCAAAGATAAGCAAGAAACAGGGAGAAAATGTTTACATCATATGTAACAGAAAAAATGTTTAAAGTATCTAATATGAAAAGAGTTCCTCCCAAAGTCAGTGCTCTGTGACAGCCTATAAGGTTTGGATGGGGAGGGAGTTGGGAAGATTCAAGAGGGAGGGGACATACGTATACCTAATGTTGATTCACGCTGATATATGGCAAAAACAATCGCGATATTGTAAAGAAATTATCCTCTAATTTAAAATATTTCATTAGAGGAAAAAAAGCGTTCCTGCAAGACAATAAGAGAAAGTATTAGCAATCCAAAAGAATAATCTGCAAAGGAGAAGAAGCAACTATAAAAATAGCTATTTATCCTAATAAATGTATGAAAGGATGCACAACTTCCCTATTAAATGGCATTTCTCTAAATTCTCTACGTGAAATCATTTTTTCCCTGTTTTTTTTTATTTTTAACTTTTATTTATTTTATATTTATTTTTGGCTGCACTGGGTCTTCCTTGCTGTGCTCAGGCTTTCTCTAGTTGCAGCGAGGGAGGGCTACTCTCTATTTGTGGTGCACGGGCTTCTTTTTGCAGTGGCTTCTCATTGCAGAGCAAGATCTCTAGACCCGAGGGCCTCAGTAGTTGCAGCACAAAGGCTTCAGTAGTTGCAGTGCGCCAGCTGAAGTGCTCTGTGGCATGTGGAATCTTACTTCCTCAGCCAGGGATCGAAGTCGAATCCTCTGCATTGCAAGGTGGATTCTTAACCACTGGATCACCGGGAAAGTCTCACATGCCGTGTTTTAAAGAGACTTTACTGAGGGACTATGTATAGAGAGATATGGGTAAAGAGACTACTAAAAAGAGAATTTAGTAAAGAATATTGAGGTATCAAGAAACTAACAAGATAAAAGAAAGAAACTAACAATAGTGGGGACCCTTTATCACCCCTAAGCCTAAAGAAGCAATGGGAGGAAACCGACTTACAGGAGCCAGGTTGAAACATGGAGCTGTGGGAAATAGGGTTACTGGACAGTAGCCACAGCTGCAGGAGGACACACCCTCTGCTGGAACCACAGCAAACCAGGGAGCAGCAGGGGAAACAAATAGGCCAGCATCTCTCTCTCTTCTCACCTTCAGAAGCCAGAAGGCAAGGCTAATACACCCTGCAACGGTGAACCGCCCAGAAACACAGACAAGAGTAGAAAATGGATTTGGGGACAGTAACCTGTACTTTGATGATCTCCCATATGATAGAACAATAACTAACAATTTCTAAGTGCAAGTGTTGACTGAATAGTGGCATTATTATCATCATCCCCATTTTACAGATAGGAAAACTGAGGCACAGAGAAGTTATACTGGTTGTCCAGATTTCACACAGATATCAGAGGTGCTGGGCTTTGAACCCAGGTATCTGATTTGCTAGAACCCAAGTTTTGTTAACCACTGCACTCCTCTGACTCTTGTTTTCCTTTTCCCTAGTTGGTGAATTGATACAATAACTGATTTTTTGGAGGGCAATTTGACCACTCCCCTCTTTCCCTAGACGTTCTTCAGTCAGGTGGTGACATCAAATTCTATCACCAACTTGAACCCCAAAGAGAACAAGCCTGAGGATTGAGCCCAATGAGGAGGACCTCTATCTGGAGAGGAGGAACCTGGAGCTCTGGAAACATTTTCTATCCAGTAACTGCCTCTTCTTTGGGACCCTCAAGTTCCTCTAGGTCTCTGGCTGTGGGAGATGTGGCTTTTCTTATTGGTTAAGCTGGTCTGACCTGAGGTTTCCAGCCAAAGGTGTCCTAACCAGTATGACTTGGCTGCCATTAAAGAAGAATCAAGTTCAACATCTCTTGTGAAATAGTCTTGCAGAAAAACAAAAGTAAAAATAATAAATAAATGAACTCTAAATCTTGTCAATTTCTTGATCAGAAGATAAATTTACAGCACATGCAAAAGAGAGAGGAACACATACACAGAATACAGTCAGCAAAATCCAGATGCGGAGAACTCTATTAGACAAACGGATTCTTCAACACTAAAAAAACTTAAAAAAAAAAAATGACGTGTAGGAACCAATAGATCAAAAAAGAACAAAGACTTATCAACCAACCACGGATGTGAGTCTCAATTGATTCCAGATTCAACCTGTTAAAATAAAGTATGGCATTTGTGAGACAATTAGAAAAGTGAACATTGAGTGGATAATTTATAACATTAAGGAATTACTACTTTTTAAAGTGTGTAAGTTACTGTTCCTGATGACTCAGACAGTAAAGAATCTACCTCCAATGCAGGAGACCTGAGTTCGATCCCTGGAAGACTTCCTGGAGAGGGAATGGCAAACCACTCCAGTATTTTTGCCTGGAGAATTCCATGGACAGGGGAGCCTGGCAGGCTATAGTCCATGGGGTCACAAAGAGTCGTACATGACTGAAGGACTAACACAAAGTATGGAAATCAGTCATCCCCAACCTTTTGGGCACCAGGGACCAGTTTCGTGGAAGATAATTTTTCCATGGACAGGTAGGGGGATGGTTTCAGGATGATTCAAGTGCATTAAGGAGGGAGAGCTCAGTTGTAAATACAGATGAAACTTCACTTTCTGGCCAGCCGTTCACCTCCTGCTTATGGCCAGGTGGCTAACAGGCCACAGGTTGATACTGGTCCATGGCCCAGCAGTTGGGGATCCCTGATGTAAATGATACAGTGGTTTATGTTTAAAAAGTAGAAAAGTCCTTAGCTATTAGTGAAACATTAGAACTATCTGCAGTTGAATAGTATGATGTGTGATATTTACTTCAAAATAATGTGGAGATCGGACAGGAGATACATGGGGACAGATGAAACAAGATTGGCCTTGAGTAGACAACTGTTGAAACTGGGAGATGTGTGATAGTGATCCTATATCCCTTCAGGTATGCTTTAAAATTTTCCATAATAAAAAGTTTGTTTTTTTTTTTAAAGGTTGAGCCAGAGAATTCCCTGGTGGTCCAGCAGTTTTCACTGCCATGGGCCTGGGTTCGATCCCTGGTCAGGAACTAAGATCTCAAAGGCCATGCAGCACAGCCAAAATAAAATAAAATTTAGAAGAATTTTATCTGACAAAGTAAATTAAATAAATAATACAAACAAATTTTTTTAATTTTAAAAATAAAAATTTTAAAAGGTAGAAAGAGAAAAAAAATCTCCCCCTGAAATACCTTCTTTCTCTTGCATTGTCAAACTCCACCCACTCTCTACTATATCCTTCACATCAACACATAAACATGTTTGAATATCTCCCATCTTAAAAAATAAAAGTCTCCTTTCCTTCACGTCTCCAAAGAGATGCTGCCCATTTCTCTGTTCATGTCAAGAGGTATCTCACCCCTGCTTTTGCTTCCTCCCCACTTGCCAATCGGCCATTCCTGTCTGCTCCTGCCCCCACCCTTGCTCCACTCCAAGCTGCTCCTGGCAAGGTCCCAGAGGCCTCCAGGTTGCCATGGCCAACGGTCACTTAACTTTTCTATCCAGAGTGTACTCTAAACGCTCTCAGCAACTTTCGACACAGCTGATCGCTCTCTCTCCTCCTCCAGACTCTCACTTGTCCTAGCCTTTGTGACACCAGCCTCACCTGGCCTTCCTCCTCCCTCTCCTCCTATCCCTTCCTGTCGTCTTGCCTAGAGCCTCAGTCTTCAGTCCTCTTCTCTTCCTCCAGCGCACCATTATCCCCTTTGAGAGTCTCTCCCATTCCCATGCCTTTAGCATCCTCCAGCCTCCACACCTTTCCCCCAAACCCCCTACTACCTGCATCACCTGTGTCCCGAGATGCCGCAAAGACAGTGGAGGGCACTGGTTAACAGTGTGGTCCTTGGAGCCCAACCATTTGGGACTGGATCCTGGCCCTGCAGCTTCCGAGCTGTGTGACCATGGGCGATTAATTAACCCCTCTGTGGCTCAATTCTCTCAGCTATAAAGGAGGGGTTGAATAATACACATACCCTCTCACTGTCATTATGAGGGGTAAATGAGTCAATGAATATGTGGCACTTAGAACAGTGCTTGGCATGTTAAACTCAGTAAATATTAACTATCACGGGCTTTGCACACTTAACATGCCTCAAGTGGAACTCTGGATTCTCCTTTACTATTGGTACGCTTTAGAGGGAAAAAAAGAAAAAATTCCTTTCCAGCCTTCCTCATCTCTATAAGTGACACAACTACCCTCAGAAACGGGGTTGCCCTTGGATCTATTCCTTTTCCTTTGTATCATCTTCCTCCCTAATCATCTAATTCTTCATCCAAGGGAGTCTCTGGCAGCCCAGAAGTTAAGACTCTGTGCTCCTAATGCAGGAGGCACAGGTTCCATCCTTGGCTGGAGAACTAAGATCCGACATACTGCAGGGCAGTCTTAAATATAAGTAAAATAAAAGCAAATGGAAAATATGTCTCTCCCTGCTTAAACCCTTGTTGTTGTTTAGTGGCTGAGTTGTGTCCAACTCTTTTGTTACCCCCCCCCCCCATGGACTGTAGCCTGCCAGGCTTCTCTATCCATGGCAATAATACTGGAGTGGGTTGTCATTTCCTTCTCCAGGGAATTGAACCAACCTAGGGATTGATCCCACATCTCTTACCTTGCAGGTGGATTCCTTACCACTGAGCCACCAGGAAAGCCTACTTAAACCCTTACTGGCTCTCATTTCTCTTTAATAACGGACCCTTACATGGACCCACCCTAGCCTACCTCCTATATGCCTTTCTCCTCTTATTTTCTCTACCTGAACTTCCTCTGCCTTCTTCTCTGTTCTTCTAACAAGGTACAGTCTTGTGCACCTCAGGGCCTTTGCACACACTGTTCCCATTGCCTGAAACACTTTTCCCTGTTTATATGACTGCTTCCTTCTTATCCTCCAAACTTCATCTTATCTGAGAACTTTCTTTATCACCCTACTTAATATCCTCTACCCCTGTTACTACTGAAAACAGCATCCTGCCCACTGAACTTAATACAATTTGTACTTACATATTTATTTGCCTGTTTCTCTGCTGATGGCCTCTCTTTCCAACTTGAGAGTAGGTAGGTTGGCAGCAGGGGTTGCCTTTTTGTGTTCCTTGAGGAAGAGGGCCACGTAATTGCCACATCCCTGGCTCTAAAATTCATATTTGGTAATGGCAGGTGCTTGGTAAATATTTGTGGAATGAATTATTGGGTTGTTGATTCATAAAGGAAGTCTGTGTATATGGCGTTGTGGCAATTATGAAAGTCACTCCATAAACTGAGCCATGCAATAACGTTATTTCCTTGATGCTCCATTCTGCTGAGGCAGTTAGAAACAGGTTGAACTTCAATCCTCCTGAGGCTGGGCTACAATTCCAGGATATTCAGCAGGGTCAAATTTGCTGGGGGTATGGCAGATGGGCGTCAGGGGGCTTCCCAGATGGCACTAGTGGTAAACAACCCATCTGCCAATGCAGCAGACATAAGAGACACAGTTTCAATCTGTGGGTTGGGAAGATCCTCTGGAGGAGGGCATAGCAGCCCACTCCAGTATTCTTGCCTGGAGAATCCCATGGATGGAGGAGCCAGGCGGGCTATAGTTCATGGGATCACAAAGAGCTGGCCAAGACTGAAGCCACTTAGCACACATGCATGTGGAGAAGCAGATGAGGGAGGAGGCTGGGAGGGGGCCAGGCTGGACAGTACCCA